>OX465034.1:6950279-7050906 GCA_949841015.1 Aplysina aerophoba | reverse complement strand
CCACTTCCGGCCGCCATCTTGTCGAGGGCACGGAAGATGGTCTGGGAAACTGAGCCCACATTCCTGGTCCGTGACGTTGCATTCTCAGAATCGAGAATACCAATCAGATTGCCGATCGGTCACATGACTCCGTCGGCAGCAAAGCAGCGTTGCTGAATGGCATACTCCAGACTGAGAATAGAGTATGTAGAGAATAGATAATGTCGTATGAGCTTACAGCGTCTGACAACTGAACAATGCGAGGCTGTCATCCACTTCGTGAGCGGCGAATACATGTTAATTTCTCTCCCAACTGGCGCTGGAAAGTCCTGAATCAATGTTGCAAGACCTTAGTTTGAGGGAAGTGTTCAGGAGTGAGATATACCAAAAGAATCACGAAAATCAGTCTGTGTTGTGGCATCTTGAGCTCGCTTATCTGGCAGGATACGATCGAGCGCGCGGTCGGCCATTATACCGTATCGCGTGATCAAGACGTCACGGACCAGGAACGTAGGCTCAGTTTCCCAGACCATCTTCCGTGCCCTCGACAAGATGGCGGCCGGAAGTGGGCTGGGGACGAGACTACGCGAGGCCAGACCCTTTCCAGCGTGTTGCGCAATCGCAACAGCGGAAAGCACGGCTGTTTCGCATAATACAAATGGCGGCAACTTAGTTTGATTTGGAAACCGAGAACGAGTGATTTGAATCCCTCGAGGAACTTAACTCGCAAAGTATTTAGCCTTTTCCTCTTCGGGGACTAAAGGTAAGAGACAAGTAACATGCCATGAAGGTAGAAATGACGCAAAGCAAGCGTGCTTTAATCTAAAAAGTAAGCTTTATGCTTTCTCGGCAGCAAAATGCGTGTCTCTCTCTCTGCAAGTAATCGCTCCATAGCACACTTCTCCCAGTTTTCCAGCTAGTGTGCTACATTTCAAAGAAAAGTCAGGTATGCACTGAACATTACCCTATATGGCTCATTCTACTGCCCTTTCCGTAACTCGTGTTTTGAACGGGTTTATTTAAGCAACATTAATTGGTGTTTTAGCCTTTTTCTCTTTAGAGACTACAGTTAAGAGACGAGTAGCAAGCCATGAATGTAGAAATGATGCAAAGGATATGTGCTTTAGTCTAAAAAGTAAGCTTTATACTCTCTTGGTAGCCAAATGCATATCTCTCTCTCTGCAAGTAATCGCTCCATAGTACTCTTCTCCCAGTTTTCCAGCTAGTGTGCTGCATATCAAAGGAAAGTCAGGTAAGCACAGAACATTGCCCTATATGGCTCATTCTACTGCTCTTTCTGTAACTGGTGTTTTGAATGAGTTTATTTAAGCAACATTAATTGGTGTTTTAGCCTTTTTCTCTTCGGAAACTACATGCAGTTCAGAGAGAAGTAACAAGCCATTAATGTAGAAATGATACGAATCCAGTGTGCTTTAGTCTAAAAAGTAAGCTTTATGCTCTCTCGGCAGCTAAATGCGTTTCTCTCTCTCTGCCAGTAATCACTCCATAGTACTCTTCTCCCAGTTTTTAGCTAGTGTGCTACATGTACACATAGACTAAAGTATACTTGCTTTGTATCACTTCTACGTTCATGGCTTGTTACTTGTCTCTTAACTGTAGTCTTCGAAGAAAAAAGGCTGAAACATGAGTTAATGTTGCTAAAATAAACCTGTTCAAAACACGATTTACGGAAAGGGCAGTAGAATGAGCCATATAGGGAAATGTTCTGTGCTTACCTGACTTTCCTTTGATATGTAGCACACTAGCTGGAAAACTGGGAGAGGTGTGCTACGGAGCGATTACTTGCAGAGAGAGAGACACGCATTTTGCTGCCGAGAGAGTATAAACCTTACTTTTTAGACTAAAGCACACTTGCCTGGTATCAGTTCTATGTCCAAGCTTGGTCACTTGTCTCTGGTTAAAATCTTGGAAGAGAAAAATGGTAAAAACGAACATGTCTTCCAATGGCTCCAGTCTCGGTCCCGATCCCAATTCCGACTCGAAAACTAAGTTGCCGCTCCGAAACAGCCGTGAAAGGGTCTGGCCTCGCGAGACTCAACAGCGGAAAGGGTCTGGCCACGCGAGACTAATACCTGCCTTGATCTATGGCACGACTACGCTCTTTGACACTGCTCTTTGGAGTAGTACTTGCAACCATTGTGCTCTACCTATTCGTGAGGCAACTCTCCTCTGACACAGCCAGGCAAGGCAAGCCTGTATCTCCTCTGAGTATTCATCTGGTGATTGTGATGTTTAGAAGCACCACCATGAATCGAAAGTTCTCCTTCGCGAACAAGAGCATGCCACAGTTTTGCAAAGGAACTTAAACCACCCACTGATTAGCAGGATACTCGTATTAACTGCTGACAGAGGTGGCATGGAAGAATACCTTCGTGGGTTAGACCTGCAGAACAGGCACAAGCTTTTAGTAGTTGAGAACAAGCAATGGGATACATATCGTGGAATCTTCGAGTACATCTCTGACAACTTGACTGACAAGGATGTAATGTATGCGAATGGGGACATTTACTTGGGAAATGGGTTTGAGAAAGTGGATGCAAATGTGCTGAGTAAGAGAAATATCTTCTATGCCCTGAGCCGACTGGGCAAGCAGGAGGAGAAATGCAAGATGCAAGATTTCTGTGGTGGTGACTTCCAGTACCTTGGAGCCCATGATTCGTTCTTGTTTCATTTGAAGGAGGCACTACCAGAACAGGCTTTGAAGGAGCTAGAATATAAGTGTTGGGACTATGGAGCTGAGAATGTACTAATTGGTGTGTTCCAGCAGTTGTTGCACTACTGTACACTTAATCCGTGCAAGATCCTAGAGAGCTACCATCTCCACTGCTCAGGAGCACATCATGGTAACAGAGTCAGAATTAACACAAATAACAGCTTTAATGGGTTATCGCCCTTTACAACTAAACTGACCTGCTAACCTCTGTAATGAGTCCCTGTACCTAAACACCTGTGCAGACCTTGCTCAGACGTTTATCAGTTAATGAATAGTATTATAGCCATAGGCTGCTAAACCAGGCTGCACCTGACATCCATTGTCTGACACACCCTTTTGTTGCAGTGTGTACCACCTCACATGTGATATATAAGTGCCCTGTAGTTTCAGTTTGATTGATTGATGTGTGATCGGTGACAAAAGTGTTTCGTCGCGCTATGTTCATGTACGCAGCTCCACTTGAAGGTCCTGCATACAGCTATCAGCTATCGAGAGTCCCAAGTACTACAAGTCAACACAGCTTGCTCTCCATACCAATATCAATTAGAGTTTATTATAAGATTTGAATGCCTAAATCTTATTAGCCAATTTCCTAGACACCAATCAATGCCTATATATATAGCAGAAGAATTAACTTCATTCATAGGTTTCAAGACAAATGACACAAATGAAGTCATCATCTTGGACCTTCATGCCTGGGATTTGATGGACCCAGGCTTTTTCCTGAAGCAGTAGTCTTCGTCAAGTGCAAAACCTAGTCTGGCTAGCTAGACCGTCCCATCTAATCGCCGGGGCGCTTAGGGCTGGAAGGGACGGTCTAGCGGCAGTAACGATTAGTTCACACCTATTCGACCAATCAGATGCTACTGGCAGGAATTCCTGCTAATAGTATTCATAGCCTGTGGGAGCTCAGTCCGGTATGTCTTTCAATGGCAATGGATTTCTTTCTGGCTGGAGAGTGAGCCATCGGACGCGGAGAGGGTTTCGGTGGGCTCGAGAGACCACTTGCTCGTTTCGAGCTTGAAAGAACGCGTGAGCACAAGAAACCTTATCTCGCAAAGTGCGTGTCCTGGCGTCGACATCCTAAGTCGCTTCTGAACTATCAACACAGTAAGGTAGCACATGCGACACAGGCTTCTTTCTCCAGCGATGCTCAGCTGTGTAGCTGTCACAACTGCTTCTCCCACTACTGTCAGCCTCCCAGTCTGTACTTATCTTTGAGCGGTTTGCAGCAGCAAATGCGAAAGCGCTTATATTTCTTTACCTCGTCCATACGTCCATGGTCCGCCCCAACTATGCAGGAGTACTGTAGCGATCGACGCTACAGTACTCCTGCGTAGTTGCCTGGACCATAAATATTTACACGCACGAGGTGTGAGTTTGATAATGTGAAGGTATGAACTAATCGTTACTGCCGCTAGACCGTCCCTTCCCTTTCACGCCTTGGGCGTTTAAGTGGGACGGTCTAGCTAGCCAGACTAGTGCAAAACCATGCGTAGTCCGCGCGTGCCCAGCGCTGTTGCGATTGCGCAACACGCTAAAGGGTCTGGAAGTTTTCTCAAGTGCTCTTGTGTAATGTCCGTGGGAATTCAGGACAGGGTGTGAAACCACAACCCTCTTTGAAGTGCGTGCAAGCTGTGCCAACATACGAAGGTGTGAAATAACCTAAGGAGAAGATGGCGCCGGGTGGGACGATTTGACGAGATATCGCGCACATGTACAGTAGCGGTTGCTGTGAAGATTTCGGTCGCGAATGGTCACCGAACACTTTCAGAAGAGAAACCATTCATTGTTATAAGGTATTTTTATGACCGAGTATGATGATCATTATAATATTGTAAAAATATACACTACTGCAAATTACCAGCACATGCATGATCTCTGTTACCACTGATGTCACTGGTCATACATAATCTTCATTCCAGTTTTTCTCACCCACTCCTGCAGCTTGTCTTCGTTCACATTATGCAGGAGTGGGTGGAAACGAATGGTGGAGTGGTGGCGGGGACATTGACCTGTCTGAGATGAATGAGCAGTAAAGGCATCCATAGCCATTACCTCTTCGATAACTGCTTTGAGGTCTTGTGTGTGGTTTGCAGGAGAGTGAAGATCACTTGGGGCTGCCACTGACTTTCCCAGTCCTGTTCTGAAGTTGTGTTTGAGCTCCATCAGCACATCCATACACTTTGACACTCGCACAATTGCATTGTCAGACTTGTTGGCATGCAAAGCAGTAATGTAGTCCTTCAAGTTCCTGCATACATGCAGTTGAATAAGATCAGTGAAACTATATACCTTTATTCAGGAATGCATCCATGGGAACATCATGCCTATGCAGGATTGCAGGTACATGAAATGGCATACCGATTCAGCTGTTCTAAGTGCAGGTCCAGGGGAATGTTGTATCCTTCTCTGCCATGGGTATTAACAAAACGACTCCAGATAAGTTGCTTGCGCAACCTCTCGCTGAAGAGATATTTTTCCTGTATGTCCATCACCAGACCTTCATACGCATACCTACAAGTGCAAAAAGAAAGATGTAAAAGGCCATAGAACTTTTAGAGCAGTTTATCAATAAAATCGCACCTTATATATAGCACAGTAAATTAAGAATAATACAACACTGACTCACTTCCTGTGTCCTGTCAATTGGATGATACTTTGTTATATACATGGCCTGCATATAAGCATTTGCAAAGCACGAGTATACGTACTCATGCATATGTATTGCATAAAAATTATATATCTGTTTGTACCTGCAAGAAACACAATTTTGCATGCCAGTCTGCTGTGACTGGAATTAGCCCCCTTAGCTGCTCTTCTGGTAGAAGCTCATTCCGGCGGCTTTTGTGGGTTCCTCTGGCTCTCTCACAAGTCAGCTGGTCTCCGACAAACAAGGACTTTCGATATGTCTGGCAAACAACATTTGCTGTGGTCTGTTGGAACGACGGCACAAACTGTTGCAAATGGGCCATGATATCCGCCATTTGCCATGTGCTGTTTTCACTGCGGTTGATTACACCCAACGAGATCTGCATGCAAGTATAAAGTGACACGGATCAGCAATGTGTGTGTGTGTGTGTGTGTGTGTGTGTGTGTGTGCGTGAATGTATAAAATGCACATACTACGGTTGACTTTTCACGCATATCCTTGCTGTGTTCATGAGGGATGTGCCAGACAACATCTTCATGCCTGTTTGCCAGCTGTGAGCAATGCTTCACTAGAATCCTGTTCAAGGAATTGAGAACATGGGTTGTGTATATATATTATACATATATATAAATATAAATATATATAAATGCATCATTGCTGTGATTTGCTCACAACAATGATTCATAAACACTGTTATACCTGCATATATAATTATATGATTACCTTGACATTATAGTAGTGCACCTAGACAGTACACATTCCATGTCCACCTTCTGTGGCAGAAGCACATTGGGGTCAATTGCCACTGGTGCACCTGGAAGCTGATCCGATAAACCGAACAAGTTGACTCGATCTAATACAGCTATGGAATGGAACATATGCACAGACCTAGTCTGAGCACTCAATGTTTGATGCCGTGGCCGAATGTCCCCAACAATGCAGTACCCTTGCAAGAACTCATGACCATTTGCATGATCAGCAATTACAGGTTGATCAACAACTGCAGGCAGCACTTTTCTTCACCATCTGTGCTTCCATCAGATCCAAGAGAATCATCATCTGAACTCATGGCATGCACGTCTTCATCACTGTCATCTCTTGGATGGGACTCTTCCAGACACAGCTGATGTGCACGTGAAGCCTCTAACAACATTGTGCAGTCTCCAACCTCCTCCTCTGATAATGTTCTTCTGACTTCAGCCCTGCTGACATCTTCCATGTCTGATTCATCACTGTCAAACTCCAGAACTGGTGCAATGGAGTTGATGCACTCCAGGAATGACTGGCCATCCATAATGTCCTCCAGCTCTGGATCCAGTCCCATGCTGATGTCCATCTGGGCACCTTCAGGAGTGCCAAGGATTGCTACATAGCTTGCACTCTGTGGATGTGTGCATGCAGAATGTCAAATATAAATATTATATTTTTACATATGAATGCATGATGATGTCTCTACATGCATGCATGCAAACTTTCACATATACAAGCATTGTGCATGTTTGCTGGATGGAGTCCATGCAAGCAAGTATATCACGATTACCTGCTTGACTTCCTCTTCCAGTTGTTTGCTTAGTCTCTCTTTGATTTGCAGCACATCATGGGCACACAGCTCTTTCAGTCTGTCTTCCATTGACCGCAAAGTGGAGGGATACACTGTCAGTGACAGGGGATTCAACTGTACCAGTACTAGTGTCTGCAAAGGAGAGGAGAGTGCTCAAAGGAGAATCGTCAGCGCCTTGAGAGGTATTGAGCTGCTTGCTAGCTCTGTCTTTGAGCTCAGGTGGTACAGGTGGTGCTGCCGATCTGATCCCAAGTGACAGTCCCGAACGTTTCCTGTGCAAGCGCAGGGCCGTAGCAAGCACTGGAGGAGTGGTCAGGCCAAAAGGAGTAGAAAGGTTTGCGAGCGGAGTGAGCGAAAAAATTTTTTACCCTAAGTCTTGAAGTGTGTGCAAATTGTCCAACTTCAATTTTTAGAAAATATGTTTCCTGGACAAAAAGTGGTCCGGCCAAAGCCGGACCGGCCGGACCGCTTGCTACGGCCCTGAGGCGCTGCTTCTCAGAGGTCGAGGTACCTTCGATCGGCGTAATATTATACATTGCGTCGTTTCCATTCGCGTGCACGTGCGTTAAATAGCGCGAGTATGCGTTAACTCCGCCCACAGAACACAACTTTGATGTAGCAGTTTTCCCAGACCTTAAATTCCTCTCGGGGAATAAGGTCTGGTTCCCAGACTAACGTGAGACTAGTGGCTCACAGCGACAGAGCTTTACGAAATCCGCCATGTTCTAATGGCGTCACCTATTTGAAAAATGGCTTCTGCCTCAGCGTGCCAAAGTTCGCGTTTGCTTGGTAAAGCGCAATATTGGCATAAGGCTTACCAAGCGTAGTGCGCCAAGGAATTCTTGTCGATATCGTACAAGACTGATAAGGAAACGTTCGCAAGATGTTTCATTATCAGTGGACATGGTAATTCTTACCGGTCTGGTAAACTTTAGCTAGCTAGCTACCTCCCCAGTTTTGTATCACAAGATGTTCACTGAAGCCAGTTAATTGTAACTAATTAATAGCTGAAACTGGCCGAGATACCGTATACTAATGAGCAAAAGCTATAAGCCGACTTACATAAATAGTACAGAAACTAGAAAAGAATAAAATTTTCTAGAAGAATAGTAAGGATGTAGGGATGGCACAAAAAGGACAGAAACAACAGGGGATGTCATGTGGTGAAGTACGTGATGTGTGTCGTTTCCACACAAAAGGGTATTAATTTTGCACCACATCCCTACATCTGGCAGCGTTCTGCATCATGTACTACTCACTGTATGGCCACATATGAACTAGTGCCAGCCGTTGCTCTTGGTCTGTAGCTATAGGTAGCCACCGGCACTCATGATCAGTTGCAAATAGCCCCTCAGGGGTGGTAAAGTGGGAGCAACTAAAATCCTTCACTATGTATATACTTGAGTCTAGATCTTCCTTTTGATGAGCTCAATCCATTTGGACACTACCTACTGATTAGATACATGCTGCTGCCATATATATGTAGGGATATGGTACAAGATGTTCACAAGAGGGATTAGGGGTAGGGATTTGAGCCACTGCATGAATAGCAGTGCGATAGGCCAGAAAGAATATAATTATAGCCACCCTGGCCTGAAGCAAGACGTCGGCGTAGTGCTAGTAAGATCAAAAGGTCGACTACATAAGAAGCAAATGTATGAGGTTGGACATCCACTTTGTACTCAGGTGTAGAATAGAACTATGCTTATAGTATCAAGATGCCAGCAAGCATGAAGACAAGATTTAGTCACCACAGATGCCTAGCTATATAGACTATTGACCGTAGAGTGAAGTATGCCGTTGAGCATGGTATATATATGCTTTCCGCTGCTAACCAAGTGGGGCAAGGCGTGCAAATGTTCTATGTACTGGAGGAGGCGCCAGGTCTACGATACCCAATGTTCTTTTCCCCTCAGCCTTTGCTTCTGCTTGTTACAACCTGTTTGACAACTACATTACCTCTAGGGACCATTTGTCTCATTTCCTGTTGTGCTCTATAGCCTTAACTTCCTCTTCCTTCTACACTACATTGTGTATCAATAGCCACTGCTAAGAGTGTGAGTGCATGAAAAGTGGCCACTCTATACTATTCACGCAATGCATCTGAGTGAATAAGCTTGACAATCCTGCAGGTGTGGTGTGATTGGATAAACTACTACTAATGCAAGTTGGCATAGGCATAACAGGATTGGCCTTGCTAGTCACGTGAGTAAGATTCCTACACTAACTTCAATGATCTTTTAATTATATTATAGCTTGGGTCATTTACATGATAACATTAACCGAACTGCATACCTAATCTGCCAAGGTAGCTGTAAAAGCAGCTGAAAATTAAGATCAAGGGAGTTTCTGAACAACTGCAGTCCTGAGCATGTGTTGAAATAGATGGGATTGTGGTTATTACATTTCACCTATCTCGCCCCACCTCACCCTCTTATCTGGCCTTTTTCATTAGTAGAATGGACACAGTTGCAGACATTGTGTGCAAATTTACTGCAGTAGCTATATAATACAAATGCATGTACAGAAACTGGTAGAATTCAGAGAACCCACTTACAAGTGCATTGCCAACAGATACAGTCACAGCCCTTACAATGCACACTTTGGACACAGGGCACCCTCTGGACCTCACCAAAGTTGAAGTTATTGCTCATCCTCCACACACCATGATGCGATGCCTATTAGAGAGTTGGCACATTCAAAAGAACCCAGGCACATGGATTAATGCATTGTATATAGGTATTCACACAGCTGTCCAACCAAGGCATATTGAACAGGGAGAAAGGCACCCTACCTAAGGTGTACAAGGCACTCTTAGAGTAATGTCTTTTAGGTAATCACACAGCTGTCCATTGACTGTTGCCTCTTGTTTTAGATAGCTAATTGATTTTGTTGTTGATATTATTATTTTAGCGTTATTCATGCCTACTGTTACTGTCATCACCTGTCACCAACACTTATTTAACTGTAAGAGTGCTTTGTACAGCTATGACTGATGAAGGTAGTCAAAAGCTGCCGAGAGATCTGGAAATGTAACATTATGTGTAGTCAGCAATTCACTTCAGTGCATTCAGTTCTTACCATGTATGGTAACTGAGCATTGCAAGAGACAATGATGTCAGGTGCAGAATTACGAGTAGATTTAGTTGTCAAAATGGTTTAGAAACTGCTCACTATCTCATATCATAGCCAGCAGGGTTATTGGAGCTGGTGCATGCATATGTAGTGAGTCATAGTAGGACATATACGTAGCAAACCTATTTGCAGTCTTTACAATACCTCCTCCAACAGTTATAGCGTCTATTGAATAATAGCCTTAGGCAATTGCAAGCTACCAAGCCAGCCGCCACTTCCACATTGTGATTCTGGTGCATGAGCATGATGCTGGGATAGAGCTTGCTTGGAAGATTGATTCTGATGCAAGTTTGGTGAAAATGCATGGCTAATTCATTTAGTTGAAGTATGCTCGTGCATCTTGTGAGTTCACTTGAATAATTCATTCTGAATTCATAATGTGAACTTGTTAGCTACTCAAACGCCTTGCGTTTTCTTCTCCAAATGAAATAAGTGAACTGCTTTCTAACTGACAATAGCTAGCTACCATGTGCGTGTGGTCACCTCTGGTATACAGCACGTGTTCTCCAAGGACAGGAGGTGCTAACATTGTTAATTACAAGATTGCTGGGGGAGTACTTTATGCTATACTGGTAGTTACATTTGTGCATTTACGGTATAACGTGACTGCAATTGACTTTGCACAACTGATCGTGAGCTGAATGTGGGTAATGTGTGTTGGCATATATGTGTATAGTATTAATGAGTTCATTTGGAATGCCTCATTTTGAGTTCTGGCAGATGCCCAAGCAAATGTGCTTCTCCTAGTGGGAAAGCCAAAGCAGAATTGAATGCTAAAGCACAGCATCTATAATAATAAATTCTAGTCAATGGACTCAAAACCCACCACCATTGCCTCAGAAAAGAAGTAGATTATATACCTGACCATCGAACTTTCTGATTGCTTCTCTACTGAGGCAGTGCTATACACCTAATGTGTATAATGTATACTGGTTCCGCCTGAGCTGTGTTTTCCTGAATGCAAGTGCAAGGTAGTAGTAAGCAGCAATGTACCATACTTATCAGAAAGACAAAGAATATATAGGTGTGGTGTATCAAGCTAAGCTAAGCACAGCACACTATATAACTACAAGTAATGTATGATGCATGCAATGTGCAGCGCTTGTGACAAATATTATATTGACCCACTGTCACGCGAAATGCTGCAAGACATCACAGCTCAGGGGGAGAAGTTACAGGCAAATTGTAATGGCAGTGAGCTCAGCTTCCACCTGAGCTGTGATGTTCTGCTGCAACATTCCAGTTATTTCAGCAAAGCTCACAAACATGTATATATATACTGAACTATATACACTGTTTGCACATGCGAGCCTGAGGTGGATGGAATTATAACTGTAACTGCCTCTGCTTCATAGTGCTGAAGCAGAGGCAGTTACAGTTATAATTCCATCCACCTCAGGCTCGCATGTGCAAACAGTGTATATAGCCACTCCATTTTCTCCAGGATGCAAGAATACGTATTGCAACCCAGGCTCCTAGTATGCAGAATTCAGTATAATTATGATTGTCATATATTGCTCAGTGTTGATTATATAGTGTGGCAACTTGTATAAAATTCCCTGATGCTATATAATCCATGCAGCACAGTAAATGCTTACAGAGAATGTGCATCACTGTGTGTATCCTTGTATGTTGCATATATATATAATCAGATGAAGTTGTATCTATTTTTATAACTGTACTTTATATTTTATAATGATGTATGGCTAAAAAGTGTTCTATTTTGATAATTATTATGTATTGCATGTACGACAAGTGCAACCATCAGGTCTACATACATGTGCGTATGTTGCCACTGAGATATCGATCCTCTGGATCAGATGGTGGTGAGATAAGGCCTCTGAAGTAGAGTCCCTCAGATGGCGACCAAGGTCTTGCAGTAAGATTCGGGACTCAGTTCCAAAGACCCAAAGAGGATTTAAGGGCAATGAAGACAAAATGGTGGCTGGCATACTTGGCCTTCTTCTTCTTCTCGGCTACGTTTGCAATCACACCCACATCCCTTGTGGCCAGGCTTGTGTACGAAGGTGCAAGTGTATCGGGGCAAGTGGCATCCCACACCAGCACTTTTCCACCTCTCCAAGGAGTAATGGAGGCTCCATCAGCTCACTTGCCATCCGATTGATAGAGGCCTATGGATTCCAGATGGATGGGATCTTTGTAGCATCAAGAGCCCTTACATGTACAATGATGTCATTGTGGGCTGCATGGCAGTGATGACAACCCTTGCTGAAAGTGGAATGGACTCCATATGTGCAGTGGTGATCCACCATTGCTCCTGCAGTGACGACACTAATGTGATGCACGAAGTAAAGCCCCTAGGTGTAACACCCCTGTTACTTGGATAACATCATCCTGCATGCAAAGACCCACAGACGACATAGGCAATTGTGCTAAGCCACACTCTACTTCTTGGTTGCCACAGCCAACAAACGTGAATGGGCCCGGTGCTGGGGTCTGGAGAGGCTTCTAACAACAGCTTGCATCCCAAACCTTCTGACGGTGGGAGGCCTGGCCCGATGGAGAAGGCCCATCATGGCCTTCTTGGGCAGCCTACGAATACCATGGCGGTGTGAGGGGAGGATGTGTAGCTTGGAGAGAGGTATGAAAAAACAAAAAGGTTAAGGTTAAACTAGTGATAGATAGTGTATAATTATATGCAGTGGCAAATCATCATTAGGAAGGACAGTGGATTGAAGGTGGTGGAAGAATTTTGTATAGAATACTGTACTGACCCCTTTCCTACACCTTGTGACATTGGTATTTACAGACAATCCTACTTAATTGTTTGTGCTTCTTCCTTACCAGTTATTTCTTCTTCTTGCATGAACAATGAGTTACTTGTAGTTTGTGGCCCTGGTGAAACTGTAATGATTTGCAGTGAAGTAGGGAGCATATCTGTTTACACGTATACCTATATACGTACGTACTTGTGCCAGTGGTGATTGCTTGTTCTTACTTGCTCGCATCCAGTCACAGCTAGCATTCATCAAATGAAGAGGCTCCAAGCAGTTATTTGCCTCCCCAAGCCTTCTTGGCAACTTTGGCTGCCTCGACTTTGTGTCAGCTCGCCTGTCCAGCTCTGCTAGGAAGGACTCCTAGTCTGCAACAAGAAGTCACTTGGTTGCTAGCTGAGTGTTTGAATATATGCTACAGTGAAACAGCACTGTACTGATTTTGCACATACCTGCTGAACGATAGTTAGGTTTGTGTACAACCAGCGTGCTTTCGTCATCACTCTCCTCGCTCATGTCAGTGGGCTTCAAAAACTTCCACATGTCTTGTTCTTCTTCTGCACTTGCTTCATTCTTCTGTTATACTTCTGCAATACAAGGAGACAAGTTGACATGTACATACCTATTGACATGCAGTGTGTAATTGCCTTTTCTGACCCTTGTTTGTCGTGACCGTATCAGGACCTTTATGTACTTTTCCTTCTGTTTGTCTCTATTCTCTTCTGCCTTTGGGTACAGGTTCCTGTGCTGGGTCTGGTACAACAATGTCACTGCCCCTGTGAGAGAAAAATGATAAACAGAGTCATTCACAGTAAGGTGTATGTAGCATGATCGCTGTCTTACTTTTTATGGTTGTTTCATCGTGCGACTGTCCAAGAGATTTTATCAGCTCACCAACAAGTTTAGTTCGCACTTCAGTGTTGTGTGCTGTAGTAATCCTGAGTGGACAGACGAACTGGAGGGTGTAATAATGCGGGTGTGTGATGGATTGTAGAGGCAAAGCCTCCCAGTTGATGCTCATCAGGTATATTGATGATGGTGTGAAGGGCACTACGTACGTATGCTACATACACCTTCAAATTATGAAGGCATTTCAAAATACACCACACAGTCACCAATGGAATAGGTGTGTAGTGATTCCGCCTAATTTGGACTCCACTCACCCCTCATGTAGGTTAAACTGCTCACTTTCATCAAGTGAACCATGCAGTTTTTTGCAGTTGACCTGTAGTGTAATGATTATAGTAATTGCATACTCATAAGTAGAGTACAGAACAGACTGCGCATGACAAATATTAGTCTGAGTAGGAGTGCATTATGTACTCTGCTGTCATAGTTACAGTTAAGATGTGTGGTAATCTTGCACTTTTTGAGGGCTGTTGTGCCAATTGATGCTGTAAATCATCAAAGCGGCTGAGTAGGATATTGTACCCACTTTGAGTAGCCTCCTTACTTGCTTGTAGTTCTGCTTTCAGTCTAATTTGCTGATGTTCAAGCTCCTTCACTTTCTGATTCAGCACGTACTCTTGTAGAGGCCTTCTCTCAGCCAATGATGAGTGGAATCTACCCACTGACATCTGAATGGAAGACTTCTGGGAGTGTTGTATCCTACACTGCACACAAATCCCTCCAATTATAATTTTATTCATAATTGTGGTTAGCAGTTAGCCAATCAAATAGCTCTCAGCTGACAAGACTAGTTTTACTATGATTTACTATATGACTCGATATGGCCACTACTATTATTAGCTTAAACTATGATATTTATAGACTTGTTGTACACAGCTCTTTATATACTATACCCTGTAGAACATTACGTACTATAGTTGTATGTACATGCATGTCCAGAAGGTGGAGACTCAATAACAATCATCATTGTCATCATATATAAAAGGCCGTTACACAAAGCCTCACCAGTACAGCTTCTATAAAGGTATGAATAGCTGAAGTTACAAAATTATGTATATAAAACAGTGATGGTTGCATATCCGGGAGTATCATGAGCTCTGTAATGTCATATACATACATATATATAAGCAGTTTGAATATCTGATATTTACATTAAATGATTTAGGATTGTATCATGTGCTGGAAAGTCCACTGGTGCGAGTACATCTTGGCGTAGCTGTGCACATTTAGCAGTGCGGGACAAAATACAAGCAACCGGTAAAAATGGGAATAATGTTGCCATAGTTGGCAGAGTCACCTCTTGCCACGGAATGGGTATAAATGGGTTTTGAGTGAAGGCATACCATACAATTTCAGATAACATGATAGATGATTGCTTTCCTTCAATTGTGAAGGTGATGTCAATGAATTTCTTCAGTTGTCCAGCAGCTGTCTGAAGTTGTCGTCCATTGTTGTCCCACCCTCGACCGTATACGAAGTCACCCTTATCAGAAGTATTTGCAATGTATAGAGTGCCCCCAGATAAACATTGTGTGGCTACGTTGGCAGCTCGTTCAATGAGGATGGATTCAGGATCTTTGCCAGAAATCATGCACATTAGTTTGTGGATGCTGCGAATTGCTGATGATGTTAAGTAATCTGGAATAGGGCGAATGATGGCCTGTGGAATCCTCTTGCCAGTAAGGTCATTGATAATGTTACCATGAGTACTGCCAAGCTGTAAGAGGGAGCCTCGCTCTTGTGACATCCACAATGTCACAACTGTGGCTGACTGCACCAAATGTCTTCTTGGTGGGACTGGCCAGTCCATTTGGAAAGAAGGATGTCTGAAGATCAGTGGGTAGATTACAAACTAAATCTATGGTTGTGCACTTGTTGATAAAATGGCGCATACACTGGGTGGTTATGTCATGATTGTTAGTAAAGGTGTCTCCTATAAGACCATTCATCCTCTCAAAGGAAAGAGCCAGAATCCATACGCTGGTCCATGGTCGAGGAGGTACTGGCTCAAGTGGCATGCAAAGTGCATGTTTGGAACACATGCAGCATTGCCGTACAGCTCCTGAAACTTGGCGCAGAAGGACATCATGCACTCTTGCCCGTAATCACAGAGCGATGGTGTAATTACTTTGCTGCAAAACGCTGTGTAGGCACGAACAAAGAGATCCCAGCATAGCCTGTGCTCTGGTGGCAAGGCATCTCTCAGGGTGATTGCTGAGTACACACAGGTCCACAGTCGCCACTCATCTGCAGTCATAGATGAAAAACCTGATGCGAGCTTGGAGGGTATGCGTCCAACATCACGCAGTACTATGATGGAGTTTACTTTAGATTGTATTGCCTTGCAGGTATCATCCATGAGGAGCTTTCTGTCCTTCCATGTACGTAGTGCTGTCTTGGCTATGCCCAAGAACAAGTTATGCATTGGATCAATTATTACGTCCTTCACAGGGCTGAAGTACTTTAACGTATGGAGTGGGCTGTATTTTACCCCTGTTTGCTTGACAACCTCTTCCTGCTCTGCTTGAGATCGTGCCATTTGATATTGTACACCACTGCTGATCACATCATGATCAATTCGCGGCTCCCAAGTGTCAATTTCATACCCTGCATACATGTACATGTAGCAAACAGCTATATAATATATAATGCAACTGAAACTGTTATATCGTATTACTCTCCCTCCCCTTCTCTCATGCAGAATGAAAGCAACATTCAGTTCTCCTCGTACAGTATGTCACAAAATAACTATAGTGTCAGCTTTTAGTGTGAGTGTATGACTAACCTGAACTGTCAACTTTATTCATGGCTTTACTGTACGGAAAGACCTTGAGGCAACGAGTGCACCCATGAGTGGATGAGTGTGAAGCAAATCCCCCTGTCTTCCTGGCTGCTGGTATATCACAGGTCATACATTCTTGTGCTACTTTTACAGAAGTTCCATCGATGCTTATATACGTACACCTAGCTGGAGATCCTTAAGCTCATCTACTACTAAACTCATTACTGAATTCATTTGAATTGGTTCTTTGGGGCCAGGTATTACAGCAACAAGCATAATGTTCTCCATTTGATAGCGAAACTGTCGAGGTAAGTTGTTAATGGATGCATAAATAGCTCCAATAGAGTATGTTATGAAGTGTTTGTATGGTTGGAACCAATCAACATTGACATTTATCACCAAGTATTTCTCATGCGGATCATCATTAGTACTAAGCAATGCCAGACGGGATCTATGTGTTGGCGCATCTTCAATATCAAAGTGGTGGATATTATCGTGCACTTCTGATTGTTGCCTTAACTCTTTGTCAAACCGATGCAAAATGTTTGCCAGCTGTGCTGCAATAGAATTATAGCACAACGTATGCAGTAGGTTTACACGCACACCAGCTGAAGTATGCTCAACTTCAGTAAGTGGGGTTGGGCATTGCTGAATCCTTGATTGTTGAGGGTGGTTAGGAAACACCGTATTAGTGCAGAGGAATGGGCTTCAGTTGATCTCTTACATGTTTCACCTTAATATGTCCATCCGCAAGTAGGGCACAGTGCATATTCATGAAATGCAGCTTCTGAGATATGTAGCCATGATTTCAAACGATACAAGGTGCGGGGAAATGTGGCAGCCAAAGTTGTGAGTCTCTCATCTTTAAGAGGACTTGCAATTTGGTCCAAAAATGCGTGTGTCGCTTGAAGTAAAGCATTGATACAGCTATTTGACAAAGAGTGCTGGAGTTGCAGGAACATAATGAAGAGAGTGTAGGCACGCATGACTCTTTCCAGGTCATATGGTAAGTAGTTGTCCTGTGCCTTGTGAGGAGGTAACTCATTTTCTCTGGAATTCTCTTCACTCTGCATGATAGAGGATACACCCTTATTTGCATAATCACTAGAAGTGACATCACAAACATGGCTGTCTGCCAGCAAAGCAGTATTAAAGCTCATTATGGGGCACATAAGGTTACGTTTAGGCTTTGCATTCAGGACAAGTTCAGGCGAATGTTTTCAGTATTATATTATATAGTCCTAATTCATGCTGTTTAAAAGGGAATCAGGGAGCAATAAATACACTGCCCTGCCCCCCAAATCCACACCTGCAGAGCACCCATATAAATGAGATTCAGATAAGCAAGAGTCCACAGAATAATTAATAGGCAATTTCAAAATAGTTTTAGTCTGCTACAATGGGCCTGCATCTGCATGGTAATCAGCTTGCTATAGCTACCTGTGTGAAATAGCTTACATCTAACTCTGTGAACACATCTGGCCGGTGTAATGTTTTGAAAAGTAGGAGTGTCATCTTCGATACCAGCATCACAACCACAGATCTCAGTCTGGACTTCAGTTTGGTCGTCCATGATCTGCAGGTTTTCGAATAGTGGTATGGCTGTGTTAACGTCTTGGAATGCCTTCTCTCTCAGCAATGTTGGTGTGAATGGCTTTACTGTCTGTAAAGGGGAATTGTCATCTTTGCGCCAAGCATTTGTGGTGTAATCAAAAACCTGTGCAAGTGCGTTTTATAAGCTACCAAGCTGAGCTCACGATTGCAGTGACCACAAATCTTGGTCCGTTTGGCTAGTGGCTCCTGTGCCTCTTGAAAACTCATTGTAAAACTAGTATTGTGCACTGTTTGACTCACAGTCATTGCTAGATCACTTCAAACAGATCTGTGAGTTATGAATTTTATATGCAAATAATATTACAGTTTGTATGGCATACTTATATTACACATGAATGGTGCGCTTGAAGGTGGTCAGGTGTCAGGAAAGTGTATTTACTGTCAGACCTCTGAAGCTTCCTATCCCAACTACATGGCTCTATATCTCAAAAGGAGTCATTGACCAGGCTTTGCACTTGCAGGTTTAATTTGCATACCAGTGCATATTTATATTGTTTGTAACAGTACTATTACTGCATTCTGTCTGCAGCTAGACCTTCGTTCATTACTTTACCGTATTGCACAACCTCACGTCAACTACACCTACCAAGTGTTACCCACAGGGACCATATATGGCTGTACCTGTGTGGGCTAGGTAATTGGCACAAGTGTATTCATTTGAGTATATGTCCTGCTAAGTCTTGATCCAAGAAAATTCATAGGGTCTCAAAGGGGGTATGTGCAGATAGCCTCATCCCCCTGGCTCCTGCCCTCACAGTTGGAGGGCTATGAATATAAATCAAGGTGCACAGTATAATTATAGTTGATCATGAACCTCTTGTAAATTTTTTACAACTATAGTATAATAAGTTATGATTGTTGTTGTAGTGATCATAAATATAAAATTATAGCTCCTGATTGTTCTTGACACCAAGGAAAGCTTACAGTAGTGGTAATTGTGCAATTCAGATGTTTATTCTGCTATAGCGCTAGCCCTTTTGCCACAGTTTCAGTTATACGAAATTTCAGCTGTGAGCTTCAGGAGCACACACTGCATTCGCCAGTAAAAAGTGAAATATGCAATTAATCAAAACACTTTTCCTACTACTCATAATTGTACAATTTAGCGCAAGCACAAAAAAAGTACACAGCATACCATGCATGCATGCATATAAACTAATTATATGCTTTAGTAGATATTGTTAACTTGTACTGTACATGCAGTACAAATGATGCATATATGCATACATCCAGTCACAGATCACAAAAGTGGACCTTCAGCCTGTTATGGTGAGTCAAGTGTCAGTTTGTGCGATGGACAGGTCCATGGAGTTGGGTTGGGAAGAGAAGAACACAGTGGATAAGATCAGGTTGCACATAATGTTGATGCATGCTAACTACAGTATCATAAACTGTGTATGCATGTACAGTATGCCTAGCACTATATATGCACATGCTCACACTAAACACCGTGCAAACTATCAAATATGCGGTGGAAACACCATAGCAACTCTTCTAAAAAGGTCTGTGGATGGAGTAGCCAAGCCCCTTTTGGCTCTAATCTGTGCTAAGACAGACTCTACTAGAAAGATGGGAAGGACAAAGGCTGCACGGAAGAGACGAAACAAGGAGTTCAGGGATAGATTGATAAAGAGATAGAGGCAAGGGAGGATTCTATTGCTCATTTGAAAGCTGAAACAAGCAACATGCAGCTGAGGTGAAAATTGTCAAGAGGTATATAAGCACACACAATACTTTTAGTTCTATCCCCCAAACAATGCACAGCTTTCTCATATTCACCATATAGAAAACTGGAAGATGAAGAGCTTACAACATGCTTACAAGAAGACAAGCTACGGTACAGTCACAAGGTGTCCATGTCTACTGTAAAGCAGAAGCAGTCAGTCAAGTCTGGGGAAATAGCAAATATAGCCATCCACCAGCTGAAGTTTACTGAATCTGAGAGTCTAGGAGAGGGCTCGTTTGGCAAGTGCAAGGTAGCAATCTACAACAAACATAAGGTTTGCGTGAAAGCATTGAAGAGGGATTTCATTGATGAAGCTCACCTGCTACGGGAAGGTAGACTCTTATCCACGCTACATCATCAGTACATTCCCCACTGCATCGGTGTCTGCCATACAAATATGATGCTAGTACTAGTGATGTCCCTCCACACTGTGAAAGGCACTTTGGCCTTAGATGCCCCAATGAATGTTTGTGGTCCAGTAATGGGGAACAGAAATGGAATAAAGTATCTGTACCAGACAGCTACTGCTCTCACATACATGCATGGGAAAGGCTATAGTGCATAATGACATTAAGGGGAACAACATGGTACTTGATGGTACACAGCCTGAAGATATAAAAGCATTGTTGACAGATTTCGGTAAAGCATGTCACCATACCAAAGGAAAATGGTACAATCTTACAGGAGAGGAACAGCAACAGTACAAAGTTAACCACCCACACATTGCACCTGACCTTCGAGAAGGCCGTATTTCGCAAAATGTAAAAACAGACATATTTGCACTTGGATGGTTGATTGCCAAGATGTGCAAGTTCTATGACATCCTGGGAGTACTGCAGAACATGCATAGCTAGCTGTTGCTTGGCCGATGTAAGCCATGACAGGCCCGACCTGATAGAAGTCAGTCACGTTTTGCATCAAGTTATAGGCGTGCATGTATAAATAGATGCTAGGACTTACATGTATGTTCATTTCAATTAGCTATATACTAGGCATATAGTGTGTATGGGCTGATCAGGCACTTTAACCTGTAGAATGTGTCACGGGTCGCCTGGCACTTTGTGTGTACGGGGCTGATTGGGCACTTTAATCTTTAGTATGTGTCACGGGTCGCCTGGCACTTTGTGTGTGCGGGGCTGATTGAGCACTTTAACCTCCAGTTGTGTTACGGGTCACCTGGCACTTTGTGTATGCGGGGCTGATTGGGCACTTTAGCCTCCAGTTGTGTTACGGGTCGCCTGGCACTTTGTGTATGTGGGGCTGATTGGGCACTTTAACCTCCAGTTGTGTTACGGGTCGCCTGGCACTTTGTGTATGCGGGGCTGATTGGGCACTTTAACCTCCAGTTGTGTTACGGGTCGCCTGGCACTTTGTGTGTACGGGGCTGAGTGGGCACTTTCATCTCTAGTATGTGTCACGGGTCGCCTGGCACTTTGTGTGTGCGGGACTGTTTGGGCACTTTAACCTCCAGTTTGTGTTACGGGTCGCCTGGCACTTTGAGTGTACGGTGCTGATCGATGGAGGAGGCCCATCATGCCTGTCTTGGGCAGCCTCAGAGCAGGCCTATGAATACCATGGTGGTGTGAGGGGAGGATGTGTAGCTTGGAGAGAGGTATTAAAAAACAAAAAGGTTAAGGTTAAGCTAGTGATAGATAAGAGTATATTATATGCAGTGGCAAATCATCATTAGGAAGGACAGTGGATTGAAGGTGGTGGAAGAATTTTGTATAGCATACTGTACTGGCCCCTTTCCTAGACCTTGTGACATTGTTAATTACAGACAATCCTGACAGTTGACTGATTTTTTCTTCTTTATATTAAGATATAGCTATAGTGTCTTCATGTGTTAATTTTGTATGTAAATAATAGCAATTACGTAGTGCTGCATGGGGCAGTGATGCCCAAGCTATATAGGTGCATGTGTTTGCCATGGTACACACTTATAAATATTTATGCTATGATATATATCATATAATGATATGATATAATAATATAGTTTGAAATATACATATATAATTATGATATGCATTCCTCTGCTGACTATACACGCATGACTGCTTACTGAATGACTATACAGTATATGCCTGTGGGCAGAAGTATGGAAGAAGGAGACTCTAGATCTGCTGTCTGCACCCTGCCATGGTGCGCATTCTATATACATGGGAGCTGTGTATAGTTTGGCATAAAATGCCATCAGAAGTAGCTATAGTCAGATGTTTATAGGGGGCAAGCTGAGCAAGCACATAACATGATGTGTTTCCAAATCCACTAGCTATAGAGTAATCATTGGATTTATGTCCCATTATGATATAATTAGGTAAAGCACTGTATATATAGCTGTTTGCATTGCAGACAGATGTTACACAGATATTGCATGCAGCAACAATATATATACCGATACCTGAACCCAAGTACAGGCCAGTAATAAAGAATTAATAATATTATGTATTTGAATATAGCAACTATACTGAAATAACATGCAGTGTATACTTAATTGCTATCACCATTATCTGAAGCATTTGAACTAAAAAGAAGTAGCTAGGCAGTTTCTAGATCTGCTATGCAAAATCACAAATCTTTGAAATGAAAATACATACAATATTATATAATTATAATAGTACACCAGTCACAATTATACATCTCTCAGCAAAGCTGTATGCTCTTCTGATCTTGGTCTCCAAATGCGATCACTGGAAACGATTTTCCAAGCTTTACTGCTAGTTTTGCCAGCTGTCTACGGAACTCAAGCGCATCAATGAACATACTCTGAAAATGACGTGTACCTCCATTAAGTTCAAAGGCATTGCGAGCATGAAACACTATTCTATTGTTGAAGAACAAAAAATCTCCTGGCTCTGAATTCACATTGATGGCTCTGGGAGAAGACGCAATAAAGTTAGCAAACCTGTTGTACGCTTCATAATATGGCTGGACTAACTCCGGATTGACAGCCAGAGGACCATGGGTATCTGGTGCCCAGCTCACCCCTGTGATGTGACCCCAGTAGTTGAGGGTGAAGTGCGGGCGCAAGTAGCTGCAAGGGACAGGGCCAGGCACAGTTTCATCCAGAACATTGAGGTAGAATGTAGCTGGAACTTTTGCTAACACAGCAAAATCATTAGGGTGTTTCTTACGGAATAATTCTGCCTCATGAAATGCGTTCAAGTACACCTACTCTCCACCCTGCACACAGCTATCAAAGGCAAGGCAATGGAAGCTTAAGTACCCAGATGGGGACTCTTTCCACTGATGATCCATGTGTAAGGGAAGCTTCATAGTCAAATTTCCAACATTGTTGGCCTTTCCTGGAGAATCTGAAATCACATTTTCAATTGGCCCATAGTGGTACTGCAAGATGTACTCACTCATTTTAAGTCCTATTTCCTCAGACTTTCCCGGCTGTGTAGGGACATTCTTGATCATTGCCAGCTGGCCAGAGGCAGCCCCCCGGTTCATGAATTCAAACACAACTTCATCGCTTAACGTGAGGTCTTTGTACTCTACTGGTACAGGGGCCTTCAGTGCCTCCCATTTAATCTCTTGTGGAATAGCACTCTTGCCTTCGCCCCAGTATGCATGCTTCTCTAGGAACCACAAAGGTAGCTTGCTGGAGTGGTGTCTGCCCTTTTCCTTCTCTCTCCATTCCAAGTGAACATAGCCATCCTTCTCCGTTGCTCTCTCAATGGTGTAGTTAGGTAGAAGCTCGCATGGATTATAGAATGTGGCTTCATCTGCGACCGTTCGGCAGTCTGGACACCAGCACTGATATCGCAACCACACAGCGTGGTAGGCTGTTGGGGGGCGGTGCGACCAGTGGACTGTAAGCGACCTTCGGTCACCGGCCACGGAAAGATTCTTCACAGTGGCAATAGATGGTGTTGGTTTGCTGGTTGTCAATCTTCGAATGCAAATGAGCCTTTCAGAGCACCGAGTTCTCGGAAGGGCAGCTAACCAGTTGCCAAATGCATACATCCGGTATCGATATATATGTAATTAACTGAGCTCCTGTCGGAAAGGAAAAGCATATAATATACCTTCTCGGTGTCCGCGTACTGTCTTCCCCTAGCCTGATAGGTCACTGATGTGGTGCATTCATAAACCCCTTAAAAATCTCGCAGTGGCTATTGATCCGGCAACCAGATATATAGCCTCTCTGGAATCTCCGGCACCTGCAAGGCCTGGGCGTACAAGGCACAGATCAACCGTGTGAGAAAGCATAGATTATCTATGTGAGAAAGTAGGTAAGTACGCCACTACCACTACAACTTAATATAACAATATACAGGTAATGTAGCGTATAAATGCTAGGCACCAACTCCCGTCCGAAACAAACCTATTGACGCCTCCGTCGAAGAATGCTCTGCACCCACGAAACTTGAAGAAGGAGAACCTGAGGAAGTGGAAGACAGTTACGTTGACCTCCACATCGTTGGAATACATCGAATAATTGATACTTAAGCAATGGAGCCTCTGTCCCCTACAATGTATCAATGCTTGTAAAGTGCTAACTATATAGATCCACACATTTGGTTGAGATTACATGTAATGACCAAAGACCTTTCCCAGTAAGGACCATTGATAGCTGCCAACTGTGGTATATATCATGTGGCCTAATCAAGAAACAGATAAAACTATAGTGGATGTATGAGAGAATGTGCATGGCTTCCCTTGCTAAGCACCAGGGAGTGTGAGACCATCCTCAGACAGCTTCTCAAAGCATATCATGTGACAGTACATGCTAGGTACATTTGCACTAGCTATAATTATATTGACCCATATAATATTATACCTAGCATGTACTGCCACATGTGCTGTGAGGCTGCCCAAGCTGCCTGAGGAGGGTCGGGTCTATCGCTCCCTGGTGCGTGGCGTCTTTCTCATGTTGTCTGAGGAGGGTCTCACACTCCCCAGTGTTTAGCAAGAAAAGGCCCATTTAGTACAAATACACCTAGCATGTACTGTCACATGATGTGCTTTGAAGCAGGTGAAGCTGTCCGAGGAGGGTCTCACACTGTGATTTACAGGTTGGATGAAATTATACACTGATTACAAGCGCAGGTATCCATATTTAGGCAAGTGCTTATGTAAGCATTCACATTTTATTGCCTTGGTCAGGTTGGCATAATACCCAGTGATTACTGCCATTCATTAGAAAATATAATATGGGAAACAACATGCTGTACACATTTTCTGTTATTGGCAGTTGAATGCCTGCCTTTGTTTCTTTGGCTATAAGTGTACCTAGGGACATCCAAAAACTTCCAAATGGGAAGAAAGAGAAAAATCATACAGAGCAAGCAATAATGTTTAACTCATATAATTATGTGTACTGTGCAAGGGTCAGCTTTAGCTGTGTTGTCTTTTTTGCCAGGAAGATTGTCAAAATCTTTCAATTTGGATCGAAAAGAAATAATTGGGAAGGAGGTGATCTGGATATTGGAGTGAGCATTATTTATATGGTAAACTGACTCCATGAAATTGTGCAGCTATAGATTGTTAACAGTTCATGTATGGTATTATGGTATACCTATTTGTAGATCCAAGCTAAGCAAACTATAATTATAGCCAGGGTATTTCTGGGAGAGTACTTTATGCTATACTGGTAGTTATATTTGTGCATTGACTGTATAAAGTGACTGCAATTGACTTTGCACAACTGAGCTGAATGTGGGTAATGTGGGTTGGCATATATGTGTATAGTAACAGTGAGTTCATTTGGAATGCCTCATTTTGAGTTCTGGCAGGTGCCCAAGCAAGTGTGCTTCTATCCTATAGTGGGAAAGGCAGAGCAGAATTGAATGCTAAAGCACAGCATATTGGCCCACTGTCATGCGAAATGCTGCAAGACATCACAGCTCAGGGTGAGAAGTTACAGGCAAATTGTGATGGTAGTGAGCTCAGCTTCCACCTGAGCTGTGATGTTCTGCTGCAAAATTCCAGTTATGTACAATTTCGGCAAAGCTCACAAACACGTACTACACATGAGCTGTGAAACAGAGGCAATTACATGCTGTATAATTCCATCCACCTCAGGCTCGCATGTGCAAGCTGTGTACGTTTATAGCCACTACATTTGCCCTAGGATGCAAGCATGCATATTGCAACCCAGTCTCCTCCTATAGTATGCAGAATTCAGTATATGATTGTCATGTATTACACTGTGTTGATTATATAGTGTGGCAACTTGTATAAAATTCCCTGTTCGATGCTATACAATCAATGCAGCAGTAAATGCTTACAGAGAATGTGCATCACTGTGTGTATCCTTGTATGCTGCACATATATAATCAGATTAAATTGTATCTATTTACTATTGTGCTTAATATATTATAATGATGTATAGCTAAAAAGTGTTCTATTTTGAGGATATGTATTACAGGAAAAAACATGTACAACAAGTGCAACCATAGAGTCTACATGTGCATACATACAGCATGAATGTGTAAATTAGTATATAAATATATATGTACAATAAAGGCTATACATGATTAAGACTACCTAACTAGAAACTAAACCATACTTAATTCAGCCTATACCTAATTAGATAGTAACATAGCAGGCTACATGCAGTCTAGGTAGGAAATAAAGGCGCCAATTGAATCCCTAACATCACACTTGCAAAAACTCACTAATTAATGTACGTAGCTGGTGGCCAATTGTAAACTCCAACTTCATCCAGTGCATGCATTAGCTTAACAATCATGCTGGTGGTGAGTTGTGATTGGATAATCAATTGATCCTGATGTGATTTGGCAAAGGAGGATTGGGCTTGCAGTGCAGGGGCATACCCAGTGCCCACCACTGCAGTCTGAACCTGTGATGAGACAGATGGGAGAGTGCTTGTTGAAAGTCATATTACATATAGTTTCAATACAAAAGACAACAAGTCTACGTATGGCATCATATTGCTGATATAAATTATGCTGATGAAGCGTGTGCACTGTGTATTTGTACATGTTCTCATGTATGTGTGTGTGTGCGCATGAATGTGAGACTTTCTGCAATAACAGGTACTGAAGTTGGTACCACTTCTGAGAACCCATCACAAGTGCCCAGTCGCACAGCTGAATTGGACAGTGACAGAGCGAAATTGAGAGAAATTCTGGACAATGCGATACAAACTGGTGATAAGAAGAATACCAACTAAGGCCACATGGTGAGTTTAATTAACACTTGCCTGTTTGTATGTTTGTTCATGCATCCTTAGCCTATCATCATATTAAAGTCATTCCTTTTCTTTAGTCCCCATAATTAGAAATATTGTATACTAGAGAATAGATGGGAGGACAAACATGCTTGCCACCTATATTAGGCACATGCATGCTTTAATTCATGTATGCAACCATTTCATCTCATGAATTGAATCCTGAGCACCCATTATCTTTGTTTTCTGACCTAGCTGCAAGGTGGTGCCAGCTGGTGTATTTAAAGTATATAATAATCATGGAGATCATCATGAGCTGTCAGAATGGTTAGGAATCTACAATATTATACAGTACTACATAGTGCTTGATAGTCTAATGTTAAATTCTACAGTTGCCATGGTAACATGATCTCATAATGCACCTAAATCCAATGACCATAGCAAGCAGTTTTTGCGGGAAGCAAATTTATGTTTTATAAGAAGCTTCTGTTAGTTACACTATGCAATAATAGAATAGTTATACCTAAAAACCCAAGACTAATAATAAGACAAAATACAGTTCATGTCACAATACAATGATTGTATCTAATTATGAAATGCACAAACATGGGGCATGTACCTATACTGATAATAATCAGCAAAACGAAGTAAGCTTCCTATCGTGATAATATGTGAAGCAGTTGACTTGAAAATAATTGTACAGGAGTGTTCTGCTGTGTGAATGATCGGTAGAGATAATGATCTTTGAAATGAATACAGTACTTTTAGTCATTACTGTTTCAGCAAAACTGGATGTTCTGCTGATCTTGGTCTCCAAATGCGATCACTGGCAGAGGATTTCCAAGCTTTATTGAAAGCTTTGCTAGCCGTCTACGGAACTCAAGTGCATCAATGAACATATTCTGAAAATGACGCACACCTCCATTAAGTTCAAAGGCATTGCGAGCATGAAGCACTATTCTATTGTTGAAGAATAGAAAATCTCCTGGCTTTGATGTCTTCTTTATGGCTCTGGGAGAAGACTCAATAAAGTCAGCAAACCTGTTGTACGCTTCATAATATGGCTGGACTAACTCCGGATTGACAGCCAGAGGACCATGGGTATCTGGTGCCCAGCTCACACCAGTGATGTGACCCCAGTAGTTGAGGGTGAAATGCGGGCGTGCGTAGCTGTAAGGGACAGGGACAGGTAATTTCTCATCCACAACATTGAGGTAGAATGCAGCTGGAACTTTTGCTAACACAGCAAAATCGTAAGGGTGTTTCTTACGAAATAATTCTGCCTCATGAAATGCGTTCAAGTACACTTGCTCTCCGCCCTGTACACAGCTGTCAAAGGCAAGGCAATGGAAGCTTGAGTACCCAGATGGGGACTCTTTCCACTGATGATCCATGTGTAAGGGAAGCTTCATAGTCAAATTTCCCACATTGTTGGCCTTTTCTGGAGATTCTGAAATCACATCTTCAATTGGCCCATAGTGGTACTGCAAGATGTACTCACTCATTTTAAGTCCTATTTCCTGAGACCTTCCCGGCTGTGTAGGGACATTCTTGATCATTGCCAGCTGGCCAGAGGCAGCCCTCTTCATGAATTCAAACACAACTTCATCGCTTGACATGAAGTCTTTGTACTCCACTGGTACAGGGGGCTTCAGTGCCTCCCATTTAATCTCTTGTGGAATAGCACTCTTGCCTTCGCCCCAGTATGCATGCTTCTCTAGGAACCACAAAGGTAGCTTGCTGGAGTGGTGTCTGCCCTTTTCCTTCTCTCTCCATTCCAAGTGAACATAGCCATCGGTCTCCGTTGCTTTCTCAATGGTGTAGTTAGGTAGAAGCTCGCATGGATTATAGAATGTGGCTTCATCTGCAACCGTTCGGCAGTCTGGACACCAGCACTGATATCGCAACCACACAGCGTGGTAGGCTGTTGGGGGGCAGTGCGACCAGTGGACTGTAAGCGACCTTCGGTCACCGGCCACGGAAAGATTCTTCACAGTGGCAATAGATGGTGTTGTTTTGCTGGTTGTCAATCTTCGAATGCGAATGAGCCTTTCAGAGCACCGAATTCTCGGAAGGGCAGCTAACCAGTTGCCTAACGCATACATCCGGTATCGATATATATGTAATTAACTGAGCCTCTTGTCGGAAAGGAAAAGCAGACCTTCTCGGTGTCCGCGTACTGTCTTCCCCTAGCCTGATAGGTCACTGATGTGGTGGATTCATAAACCCTTTAAAATCTCGCAGTGGCTATTGATCCCGGCAACCAGATATATAGCCTCTCTGGAATCCCCGGCACCTGCAAGGCCTGGGCGTACAAGGCACAGATCAACCGTGTGAGAAAGTGGGTAAACGCCACTACCAATTCAACTTAATATAACAATATACAGGTAATGTAGCGTATAAATGCTAGGCACCAACTCCCGTCCGGAACAAACCTATTGACGCCTCCGTCGAAGAATGCTCTGCACCCACGAAACTTGAAGAAGGAGAACATGAGGAAGTGGAAGACAGTTAGCAAGCAAGTACGTTGACCTCCACATCATTGGAATACATCGTAATATTGATACTTATACAATGGAACCTCCGTCCCCTACAAGGTATCAATGCTTGTAAAGTGCTAACTATGTAGATCCACACATCTAGTTGAGATTACATGTAATGACCAAAGCTAGCACTAGCTATAATTATATAGACCCATATACAATTGTACCAAGCATGTACTGCCACAGAATGTGCTATGGGGTGGCTCATGTTGTCTGAGGAGGGTCTCACACTCCCCGTGTTTAGCAAGACAAGGCCCACTCAGTACAAATACACCTAGCATGTACTGCCACAGGATGTGCTTTGAGGCAGGTGAAGCTGTCCGAGGAGGGTCTCACACTCTAATTTACAGGTCGGACAAAATTATACACTGATCACAAGCGCAGGCATCCATATTTAGGCAAATGCTTATGTAAGCATTCACATTTTATTGCCTTGATCAGGATGGCATAATACCCAGTGATGACTGCCGTTAATTAGAAGATATAATATGGGAAACAACATGCTGTACACATTTTTGTCATTGGCAGTTGAATGCCTGCCTTTGTTTCTTTGGCTATAAGTGTTCCTAGGGACATCCAAAAACTTCCAAATGGGAAGGAGGAGAAAAATCGTAGAGAGCAAGCAATAATGTTTAACTCATATAATTATGTGTACTGTGCAAGGGTCAGCTTTAGCTGTGTTGTCTTCTTTGCCAGGAAGATTGTCAAAATCTTTCCATTTGGATTGAAAAGAAATCATGATAAAGAGGGAGGTGATCTGGATATTGAAGTGAGCATTATTTATATGGTAAACTGACTCCATGAAATTGTGCAGCTAAAGACTGTTAACAGTTCATGTATGGCATTATGGTATACCTATTTGTAGATCCAAGCTAAGCAAACTATATAGCCAGGGTATTGCTGGGAGAGTACTTTATGCTATACTGGTAGTTATATTTGTACATTGACTGTATAAAGTGACTGTCATTGACTTTGCACAACTGAGCTGAATGTGGATGATGTGGGTTGGCATATTATATGTGCATTGTAACAGGATCTCAGTTTAACAGAATCACAGGGTCAAAAGGTCAAAATTAGGGTTAGGCTTAATTAAGGTTAGTCTTAGAGTTCATATTCAGGTGACCCTGCTGACCCCAATTGTAACTCACCCTGTCAGCTGCCCAGGTTTGCTGCCTGATATCTTGCACTGTCTCATTCATCATGCAAGTACAATGAGAACGCAAGGAATTGTGTACAAGGAGGTATGCCATTATTCGGTGTACAATAGATCATTGGTTACCTCAATTATCTACGTAGCTTTACGGTTCAGTTTTACTCTTTCATTTTTCCATAGCAACTTTCTTGAAACAAGACTCCATGAAATTGTGCAGCTATAGATTTTTAACATGTATGGCATTATGGCATACCTATTTGTAGATCCAAGGTAATTAAGCAAACTATATAGCCAGGGTATTTCTGGGAGAGTACTTTATGCTATATTTGTGCATTTACTGTATAAAGTGACTGCAATTGACTTTGCACAACTGAGCTGAATGTGGGTAATGTGGGTTGGCATATATGTGTATAGTAACAGTGAGTTCATTTGGAATGCCTCATTTTGAGTTCTGGCAGCTAAAGCACAGCATATATAATAATATATATTCTGGTCAATGGTCTCAAACCCACCGTGACATTACCATTGCCTCAGAAAAGAAGTAGATTATATACCTGACCATCGAACTTTCTGATTGCTCTCACTAGTGAGGCAGTGCTAAACACTTAATGAGTATAATGTATACTGGTTCCGCCTGAGCTGTGTTTTCCTGAATGCAAGTGCAAGGTAGTAGTAAGCAGCAATGTACCATATACTTATCGGAACGACAAACAATGTGGGTAAACGTGTGGTGTATCAAGCTAAGTTAAGCACAGCACACTAAGTACAAGTAATATATTATGTTGCATGCTATGTGTAGTGCTTGTGGCAAATACATTGGCCCACTGTCATGCGAAATGCTGCAAGACATCACAGCTCAGGGGGAGAAGTTACAGGCAAATTGTGATAGTAGTGAGCTCAGCTTCCACTTGAGCTGTGATATTCAGCTGCAACATTCCAGTTATGTACATGTACAATTTCAGCAAAGCTCACAAGCATGTATAAATTATACATTATACTGAACATGCACTACGAAGCAGAGGCAGTTACATGCTGTATAATTCCATCCACCTCAGGCTCGCATGTGCAAGCCATGTATATAGCCACTCCATTTGCTCCAGGATGCAAGCATATTGCAACCCAGGCTTCTCCTAGTATGCAGAATTCAGTATATGATTGTCATATATTGCTCAGTGTTGATTATATAGTGAGGCAACTTGTATTATAAAATTCCCTGATGCTACATAATCTACTAAGCAGACAGTAACATAACAGGCTACATGCAGTCTAGGTAGGAAAGAAAGGCACCGAGTGATGGCCAGGTCAGATGCCCCTAGGATGGCAGCTATGTTGCCCCTTTCGTACCGTCACTGAGATCCTCTGGATCAGATGGTGGTAAAGTAGGGGCTCTGAAGTCGAGTCCTTCAGGTGGCAACCAAGGTCTTAGAGAGAGATTCGGGCCTCAGTTCCTCCACTTCAAATGCAAATGCCTCAACGAAGACTTGACAAAGCCACCACTATCTAAAGTCAGTGCACTCTACATGGTCGGCAGCTTCTCAAAATCCAACTATCTTATTGAATCAGTTCGGCAAGACACATGGGAGTGTCCCACGAGAGCACATCATCAATCCCCCAGACAGCTCCGTGGCTATTGTGAATGGTGCCGTGATGTATGGGATTAATCCAAGCATTGTACAAGAGCGTGTGGCTGCCCGATCATATGGATTTTGTAAATTTGTAAATTTTAATAGTTCAATACATCCCAAGTCCAAGGCTGAGTATCACAACAGGGTAAAAATGTGTAAAGATGTCTATGACGAATTCTTGGAATGTGGACAAAACGTTCGCAACTCAGGAATGCCAATTATTACTAGAAGCTATTTTCCAGTTGAACCAAATCAACTCAGAATGATCAATAAGGTTTACAGTGCACCAAAAGCAGTGCAGTATGTTGATGACAGAGGATGTGAGCACATGGCCAGCATCATGGTTGAGATGCCTGACATAACAGGTGGAATGGATCGAAAGGTTTTTGTGGAGATTGAGTTTGACGGTCCTGAGATACATGTAGTTGCGAAAGATGAAAACACTGGAAAATGTTGCGATGTTTCACTAGACTTTATGTATGACAAATAGAACTGATGCTGATTTTTCTTTCATTATTGGATGTCATGCCGTTATTATAGCATTAGTTATAGAAACTGTGTACTCATAAGAATCATGTTCTGGTTATAACTGATCTAATGTGTGACTATGCAATGGGGAGATGCATGTACTTGAGCAACACATCAGTGGATTATATGAAAATTCATGTTCTTCATAAAAGTGCAAACTGTGCAGGCTTAGCAATGTTATGGAATAGTATGCATTATATCATAAAATTATATGTCATATATAATATTATATAACTATACAGAGCGAGTTGCAATATAGTATATTTACATATATATAGTTATATATATATATACCAGCAATGCTATCTTCCCCAGTGCACTCATTTTCACACAAAGACCTCAGCTCAACTTAAGAACTCATGGTTTTGCCAACCCAATTAGACTATGAGCAAGATGCATATCATAATATACAACATACAAGTCAGAAACAGTTCATGAACATAATGTAGCCTTGCACACATGCACAGGCGTCAGGTATATAGACAAATATGCAGCCAGACACACACAAGATTATTCATTGTAACCAGCTAGAGATTAGATCACTAGTGCAATTTGCATCTGTTCATGGCCATTAAATATGCATGCTAGTGGAGTATGTGCTGATGGTATGTGGTGAGGGTATAGGTAGTGGCATTTGATAGAGTTGTATATGTACAAGGTGATTATCTGGTGGCATAGCTACACTGTGGTGGCAGTAAACATTAAAAGATTGGACAAGTCCTTAGAATAGAATAATCACAAGCAGCTAAACACAGATAAGTTGCATTGAGGCCATCCTGAAGGTGGGTCTCCTAGCAATTTGTCACATGGCCAATTACGGTGTGGATATGGTGGCAATAATTGCATATATTGTTATGGCAGTTGTAAAATGGGAATGCATCCCACTCCCCTGCCATCTTACACGCCATCTTACAGCTTTTTCCTATTAGAAGCTCTGGGTCATCTCAAATTATGTCCACTCTTTTGAACTCAGAACTGCCACATGCAGGTGGTACCGGCCCTATTGCAACTTGCACTGTTGTATAATTATACTGGTCTGTTTGATTGTATAGTAGCGATGCATGCATAGGAATATACATACATACATATATATATATATATATGTACATATATATACATAATATATATATAATTATATATACATACCCTCACATTATGCCAAAAATTATGCTTATAGTATATACATTGTCCTCAGGTTGGTGTACATGTGTGACACTCGCATTATTACCTTTGAAGTAACTGCCGCCAACATTTCATCCTAATTGGACATGTTTGTGTGCTTCACTCATGCCAGTGTTCATGAATTGTGCATGTTGCATGTTTGTCACTATTTCCTTTGAACCCGCAACTGCTGTACCTGAGTTCTGAATATTGCACTTGCAACATGGCTATGTATGTGTCATGAATCATGCATATGGTCACCAGTTCATGATTGTCTTGCAGAAGCACACCTCCTTGCAATGCATTTGCATATATATAGTTACGGCAGTTGTGAAAGGGTAATACATGCCGCACTTTCCCGGTCTGCTACCTTACATGTAATAATACAGCTTCTTACTTCTGGATACCTCCTTTCATCTCACATTTTGCCTACTCCTTCAGATTTGTATATATAATACTATATATATATTCATTTGGCTGTATTCTTGTCACTCATGGAATTTTCCATGTGCTTGTTAGCACAGTTCTTTTGAAAGTCAATGTTTAACTATATCACTGTTACTCATGAGGACGTCCACACAGCTGCATGTGATGAACTGTGATCATTACTTGATTGACGTCTCCAGGCTTGCCCCTAATCAGGACAATGCGCTTATCTTGGTATGTCAATCCTATCAGGTGGGTGTGGTTTAATAAACAATTACTAAGTTGAGATGGCAAGGTAGGCTTGGTCTTGCCAGGGACTACCCAAGATTCCTGCACTGATTGGTGTCTCATGTTGTATAACATTCCCTGCTCGATAATGAAATTGCAAATGTCAACCACCCATACCTGAGAAGCCATGTTTGTTGCAAGAGTGAGCAATTAGTACCATAGTAAAAAGACCATCAGTCTGACTATCTCATTGTTTATACATAGCAATTGATTCACACCCTGCATCGTATATCACTGCATTTACCTCACAGTACACACTCAGGCTAGTCATGATTTGTTGATACATTGCAACTGACTCCCACCCTCATCATAGTACTGTTTGCTACATCAGTACTGTGACTCCCAGGCCTAAATTGGTAGGTATATTCTCTGCTTCTCTTGCATGCATACCAAAGCTATGTGTATCAGGAAGTTTCATGAATGCACAAACCTTATATTGCATGACCTTTACAAGCTGAGCACCCATATGCATCATCTACTTCAGTGACTATATACTGGTGTACCTATAGATTGACTCTGCTGCTTGCAAGAAATACTTGCCATGGTCTATTGGATTTAGGTACAATTTTGTGAGTGATGTGCACTACCATATCAATGAGGTCAATGATCACAGGATCAATGAGATCTATACCACAGGCCAGACATGTCCTTGTTTATTCATAGCACTTTAACTCCCACCCAGCAACCATATGTCACTTCTACACATTGCACACTCTCAGTCTGTCCCCTCAGTAGACCTTCAGTCTGACTATTTTGTTGTTTTTACATAGCAAGTGGCTCCCACCCTGATCATATCTCACTGTTATTGCATCACAGCAGACGCTCAGGCTACCCATGTTTTTGTTGATACATTGCAAATGAGTCCCATCCAGACCATGTATCACTGTTTTTGCATAACAGTTGCATCACTCTCAACCTCAGTGTCATTCTAAATATACAGTGGTTTCGAGGTTACTTGTCCCGATTGCGATTTGCAGTCTGCACTCGATCACGCGGCACGTGATAAATGAGCGTCATAGTTCATCATTTCGTATTCAAAATTCGAATTGCGTGAGCACTCTTCGTACGAAGAGTACTCACGCAATTCGAATTTTGAATAGATAATGACGAACTATGACGAACTATGACGCTTATTTATCACGTGCCGCGTGATCGAGTGCAGACTGCAAATCGCAATCGGGACAAGTAACCTCGAAACCACTGTATACTGCCCTCCAAACATTTCTAATAAGGCAATGGATATATGATAGTTTTAGTGCTGGTATAAGCCTGGGAAAGAGTATATAACCTCCAACTTAAAATACAGCATGTAGTTTATATACAGCTTATGTGCACATGATAGTAGCATATACACATCCTTTCCCATGCATGCATCAACATGTAAGCAACATTCCCCCCTTTACCCATGTTAATGCATGGGACATGTAGAAATTTGACTACTTCAATTTCCTAATACAAACATCCTCTAGGCTTCAAATCGTCAAGCACTTGAGAGAGGGCTCTATTAAAAATTGGATCAGCGCTGTTGACACTCACATACCATATGCATGATCAATAATATCACAACTTTAACATCTCAGACTGATCTGAGAGAATATATATACTATACTAGCTGTAACCCAAAGAAGTCCCCTTAAACATTTATATATAATTATTGCACAGCCTCCCTGAATTGTATTATTTATTCTTTAGATTAGTGGCGTATATTACAACTTGCACTGTATATATATATATATAACAAATTATTGCTATGAGATGCTCTAAAACACAAGAAGAACACTAACAACATGCAGTGCATTCTCTATCCAGTGTACTGAATATAGTATAATAGTATAGTAAATGACAGCACACTAGCGTGTGCCACATGCTGAATTTAACTGTTACTGAGTGTAGATGAAATCAAATTCCGTTGGTGAAGATGTCCCCAGCACCGCTGCTGCGTTTCCCCGTTGAACCGCCACCGAAATTCTCTGTAGGAGATACTGGTAGGCGAGGGGCTCTCCTGACTCATCCCTGATTCGGCGGCCGAGTTCTCGGAAGAACGTCTGAGCCTCCGAACCAAAAACACCGGTGGTTATATATATATATGTCAGTACTGTATATAGGGGACATAGCTACATGTCCCACTTCACTGTGTTCCCTATATTGCTCCCTGTCTCTTGAATACACATCCTGTCTACTCCTACATACAATTATATATCTGTTGTCTGTCACACTTGCCAAAATTCATTAACATTGGTCATAATTATAATGCTGTCATTGTCATTAAGTCCTCTCAACACAATGTTTTCTACTGGCCACTGTATGAGTGCACATCGCTTTGTGTTGAGATGACCTTGGCCACTAATTGCTCCATTGCAGCCTGTCAATTCTACAGGTGGTGTGCTATGGTTGAAAGAACTTGAGATGGCAAAGCAGGTGTGGGCTGGCCAGGGGTATATACATGAATGGGGGTGGGATAAGGGTGGATACACCTTTATACATAATTCATGGGTATATATATCATATAGCACAAGGTTGATGTGTGTTTGATATGAATGAATAATGTATGTCTCCTGCATGCAAGGACATGTACACTGAACTTGTTTAGTGTGTAGTTTGGAGAAGGCCTTTCACACATTCTGCCTCTTGTGGGCATTCTCGCGTGCCTATACATGATCTGCTGTGACACTTTTATGTGAAATCCCCTCTCCTCATGATCAATGTTAGACCATACTGTATACTTAGGAACATCATTCCATTTTGCAGGATAATGTATAAAATTATATATACTAAGTATTATTTTAGATTTCCTCAACACTCATGATGGTGTCTGCATCTCTGGCATGGATAAACTATGGTAAGGTAGGCACTGCCATGTCTCCACTGCGGTAGCTGCAAATGAACCAGCTCTCACGACACAAGTAAGTATTCAGCAATCATTTATTTGACTCAATGTACAATTGAGTTGGATGCGTAAAAGGCTGGCCTATACAGTACCTATATAGCTAGAAATAAATGCTTACATGCATGATACAATATTTGCTTAAGTACATGCAGTGATAGAGTAAGCCAAAAAAAACAGATTTTTATGAACAATAGTACATGAAGTGAAGTAATTAAGACAAATAAAAATTATATATATTGCTGATTGGTTGGCATATAAAATTAATGGGTGAATAAACCATGCTAAAAGTAATGAAAGAAGTACAACTACCACTATCTATTGGTAAGTCATTCCACAAATGCGAGTGTAATAAAATTAAAGGATATGACTCACAAATTGTATATTATGACACTGCAATCGTTGACTGTGGATTGGATATGTGGATACAGGATGAGAACTACCTCCTAAATGCATCCTGCCAACTCATAATCTCTATCATCTGACCCTACCAAAGTTTATAATCATGGTCACCATAATTATATAATTGTTATGCTGTTAAAGTTGGCCGGACTAATTCATGCTGCCGCTCATGCAATTTTCCATGTGCTTGTAAGATTGCATTTTTCACCGCAATGCTGCATATATAACTATACCAAGAGCATGTACTCTTGACTATATATATTGACCACTCATATGAGTGAATAATGTGGCTGTGAACCTCAAACTGCACAAACTGCTTTGCTCCATTGCAATACACATTGTACCATCACAATGCTAGCCCTGTGTTTAGGTGAGTTGGTGTGGTTGAATAAAGAATTACTAATGTGAGATGTGGCAGAGCAGGCTTGGGCTTGCCGGGGACTGCCCAAAATTCCTGCACTTGACATGAACTGCTTCCCCTAAAAATTATAACATTAGTGGGTTGTAAATGGAATTATATATGATGCCACCCACTTGTACCTGAGAAGCCAAGCCTCAAAATTTGATAAAGGAAATTCTGATGCAATTAGTGCAGTCCTGAAGCTTTACATATTGTAACAGATAACAGGGTGCTGTTGACACTGTACCTGCCCCAACCCACCACACCCTCTTGTGTAACATAATTATACCATTAGTAGAAGTGGCTGGCTCATGATCATTGTCAGACTTTGTGTGCCCCTTGACTGCAGCAAGGAGGTATGCCTGAAGGTATGTAAGGCGTGTCTGATGAAGCTAGTAAAATGAAACCCACCCATATACAAGTGCACCTTCACTGATTTGTTATGTGATGATACCACACTATGTCTGTCTATACATGCCAAGCCATGCATCTAGCTACCCTTAACCATGCATACCAACCAAATCCATCTTTTACATGGACTTTATCACTGTCAGACCATATATTATACAATCACTGCAGACTTATTAACTCAGTGCATTTTCTCACAGATAATATTCTGAAATTCACTTGGTCAATACAGTGCAAGTTGCAATTTACCCCACTAATCTAAATAAATACAGTGCAAGTTTATACAGTGCAAGTTGCAATTTACCCCACTAATCTAAATAAATAATTAAATAATTAAATAATATAATATAATATAATATAATTAATTCACAGGGGTCCTGAAAGCTGTTGCGGATACATGTTTAAGGTCCACATAAAGTATGAGGAATTTGATGGATTTTAAATTGAACAAATTTCTTAATTAGGCTTTCGTCTTTGTACAGTTTGCCGTCAAAGTGGCTATATAATTTCCCATAGCATAACACATAATGTATAGAACATTTATACTAATACATGCTGTAGGAATAATTTTAAAGACAAAGTTGCCGGAAAATTATGAAAATCAGACCACCTGACCAAGTGCTCCCTAAGCCCCTGTCATTAGCAGGATTTCTTAATTAGCATTTGCATCTCTTAGATACGAGGATAAATATATAATATTACAAGTATAGCAGTATAACTGTGCCAACATTTATAAAGGTCGAGTATTGATTAAGCATTGCAAATGGAGGCATTTATATAGTGAGCAACTTTTCAGTCTACTTTTCCGAAGAAGGAGGCTTCTACACATGGCACAGATGGCCATTCCACCTTGTGGCGAACCTTTTGCGTCATATTCTGTCGGAAAGTGCGCCATCGCTTACCGTCTTGGTCCCAGCATCGTCTTCAATGGCTGCCGTTTTAAAGGCCTTTACACCGTTGCCACGGAAAAGTGACAGGAGCGACCCAGAAGTGGGTGAGGGCCGTGAATCACATACGTTAAGGTTTGGGAAGTGTCCGTAGCGTGGAAAAGCCTTAGTGCGCACGATTTCGCGTTGAAATCGTCTGCACAAATGGCGCGCCCTGACCTCACTCGAGCTCGCTCGTACGAACAGCTTCTTAGCCTTGGGTATCCACAGCCATCGGCAAATTTCGTGTACAGGTGATAGTGCCTGCTTGCTGTGCATGTTTGTAGCTGCTTTTGTGTATATTTCTGCGCTTTAGGCCACGCGTGTGTGTGTGTGTGTGTGTGTGTGTGTGTGTGTTCTGTGTGTGTGTGTGTCGTTTCCCAGTGCTGAAGCTGAATGAGTAGGCCAGAAGTGTGACAGATCTGCAGCCAACAGGTCTGGCATTTGGAATTGTACAGATTCTTCTTCGGATGATCGAACATGCCAACAATCACTCAGTAGTCTAATGCAATGTTTCACCTGTCAAGGGCTTCGTGAGGCATAGGTGCAATACAGAGCCCATGACAGAGGAAACATGGCATTGGAGTATTGAGTGATTTGTGAGTGCACTGCACTGACGAGCCCCAATAGGGCGAAACAGCCATATATGCGAACAGGATGCAGCCAACCTTGACTGCAACATTGGCTGTCTGCAGTTCTCACTGTACCACGCACTCGTAACAACTGTCCCTGCATTGATGGCACTATGCATAGTTTTGCAGAGGCAGACGCTACATCTATATTTTACACTATATTATGCTATAGTAGAAACAGTAGTGAGGTGCTCACTTGTGTGTGGAGGGGTGTGTGCGCACATGTACGTGTGTGCGCACATGTACGTGTGTGCATGTGTGTGTGTGTGTGTGTGTGGAGAGGTGTGCATGTGTGTGCATGTGTGTGTGTGTATGTGTGTGTGTGTGGAGTGCATTTGTGCATGTGTGTTCTTGTGGGTGTTTGTGTGTGCGATTGGGTGGGTGTGGGTGTGGGTGTCAATGCAGTATATAGGTAGTTAATCTGTTGCACATGTCCTGTGGCTCCTTGTCAGTGTCATCTTCTCCCTTCATATCCTTTGGTTATCCCACACATCCTCTCCTAGTGTAGGGAAGTGGACCAATCAAACATGTTCAGCACTTCCTCATCTGTGTGTGTGTGTGTTTCATGCATGTGTACTGAGTGCCTCTGTGTGTGTGTGTGTGTGTTGTTCATGCTCACACTTGCAATGCTCATACATATAGACACATGTACAGCAATTTAATGTATGCAATCTTGCGAGAACTTCCCAAACAAGAGTTACAAGCTAAAGACTGGTAGTCCTGTTGGCAGCAGGGATGACAGCCTTATCTATGCAGCTTGCCACTGCTCATTGTACCCACACACAGCAGAGTGGGGGAATGCGCGTGCCTGTGAAGACAAAAGCGGATGACCTGGCTGCGGACTGCCTCCGGATGGTCCGATTGCATGGTGCATGCGAGGTCTTAATGCGCTACCGTATGCATATGCCTAGTTGTACGCAATAGATCGTTTACGGTAAGAAAATGGCTGCCGCGCGCCATTCGAATTTTCCCTTCGGAGGGCTTCGAGTGAGCATTATATCGAGCGAAACGAAGCAGCAGTCCCACCATGCCCATTGTCATTGATATACGCTGCGAAATGTGAAGACAAGCGACTACTGCAGTTGCCCAGTTTATTCGCTGCGTGTCAGACCATTCAGTAGAGGGGCTGAAGCACAGCAATAGGGCGCAGTCACTTGCTGTTTACTGCCGCCACGCGCAGTGCTCAGCTAGCTACGAGGATCGCCCCACAATGCTGTGCATTCGTCTAGTATAGTATTATGTAACAAAGAGCGCGTGAGCTGGCATGGTACGAGGTCCGTGGGAGGTCCGTGTCCGTGTATTGCGGGTCGCGGGGTTAAAGAACGTGTTAAGGTTCGTGAACCGCAGTCTTACTCAGTTTGATGTCAGACGAAGAACGAGCGCTATTGTTCCAATAGCTGGAATATCAATTTTCTGAAGAAAAGCATTGTCGCGAAATAAGTGGTAAGCTACATAAACCACTCTCAGGGACGTATATAGGAGCTATAGCGGCTTGGCCGCCACACTTTTTCCAGCCTTAAATAGCTACAGTCAACAATTGGCCTCTACATTCAAAATGCTTCCTACGGGCAGGTGGTGCTTGTTGTCCATGTAATGTGTCTTATGTAGCTCCCTGGTTTGGCGAACAGGGTGATACTTCTAAGTTTCAGTTTAGCTGGGATGTCCTGGGCAGAGGGCACCGTGAAGCTTAAAGAAGAGATAATTAGTGTACGCTGTGTGATTGGCTTCGTTATGGGAGGAAGGTACCTTCCTGTTCGTAATGGGTACCTTGGGAGAAGTGTTTGGTGAGATAGGCTGTTTGTGTACTACGCCAGATCAAAACTAGACTTGTATGTTGTTAACCTGTAGCTATGATCTCGTGTGATGTAAGATGTGTTCTATGCCATGGCATAAGTGGTTGGCATGATTTCAATCTCTTTCAGTGTGTCGTAAGTTGAAAATGGCAAATGGTTTTAATTTCAGTGTGCGGGAGCAATCCTCTTGTGTATCACAGCTTGCAGGGATGTTTACTAGTAATGCTTGATTACAATAATTGTTAGTAACATGTCATGTGTGTGTCCCAGATTGGATATGCTTTAGGCAAGGTCACTTCTTATTCTGCATTACAGCAAGGACAGAATCCTGACATGAAGAGGTGCAAGACAGCCTCTCCCCCACATGCTGACTATGGAACACAGCAGTGGATAGTCAGGATAAGTTTCTTGTTCCTCTCATTTTGGTTGGCATGTAAGCGAGTGCCGGGTGCACAACTACTTGCAGCTGTGACAATGAGTTTTGTTTTGGCTGGTATTATTGGTGCTGTGCAAAGTAACCAGCCTCCATGTTGCCCTTGCAAAGTTGTGCACCCTGGCCTTGTAAAGCCAATCCATGTAAATGGCCCACTGATACTAATGTTCCCAGGAGCTGCATGGCAGTTTAGTGCAGCCTTGGTGAAGGGCCTTACATTTTCTCCAGTCACTGTGGTGTGTCAAACACCATTTCGCAGAAACCGGCCATTAATGCGTTTGCAGTGGCTGAAGAAATTTAGGCCCATCAAGAAGTTGCGATCCATGACATTGGTTGTTTTAATGCTTCTCATTGTTTCTGGTGATGTAGAACTAAACCCAGGTCCAACTGGGTCTAGTTCATCTTTTGCCAATGCACCCGATAGCAATGCAGATCAGTCTACTCGGTCGACTGTCTGTCAGCTGTTTAGAGCATGCTCCGGCTGTAATGAGAATGTGTCCATGTCTGGGGGTAGGCCAACGGGGACAACTGCTGTTGCAGGGTTTAATGTGTCCATGTCTGGGGGTAGGCCCACAGGGACAACTGCTGCTGCAGGATTTGATGTGTCCATGTCTGGGGGTAGGCCCACAGGGACAACTGCTGCTGCAGGATTTGATGTGTCCATGTCTGGGGGTAGGCCCACAGGAACAACTGCCGCTGCAGGATTTGATGTGTCGGGGGGTAGGCCCACAGGAACAACTGCCGCTGCAGGATTTGATGTGTCGGGGGGTAGGCCCACAGGATCAACTGCCGCTGCAGGATTTGATGTGTCGGGGGGTAGGCCCACAGGAACGACTGCCGCTGCAGGATTTGATGTGTCGGGGGGTAGGCCCACAGGAACAACTGCTGCTGCAGGATTTGATGTGTCAGGGGGTCGGCCCACAGGGACTACCGCTGCTGAAGGATTCAATTGTTCAAGTGGTAGACCTGTGGGTACGACTATGGCCAGGGGATATGCTGCTGGTGTTGGTGGTGGGCGGCGCAGTGGTGCAGGAGTTCATCTAAATACAGTGCAAGTTGCAATAAATCATACTAATCTAAAGTAAATAAATAAATAATATAATATAATATAATATAATATAATATAATTGTATGGGGCCCTGGATGGCTTGGTGGCTAAACACTTAGTATGCCAGTAAAGTATGGGGAATTTAATGGACTTTAAATTAGACAGATTTTTTAATTAGGCCTTTCGTCTCCTGCAAATTGCAGGCAAATTGACAATATAAATTCTCATAGAACAACACATCTTGTATGATACATTAATATTGATAGATAGCGTGGTTTCAATACGAATAAAAATGTTGGCAAGTAGCAATGAAACTTTGTACACATGGTGAGGTGGTCCATAAGACTACTTCATTACAAGGATTTCTTAATTAGACGTTTGCTGTCCTAGGTAGACGGCCAAGTACATAATATAGATACTACGGCAGTATAATTGCACTTACATTTATATTGCTCCGGTATTAGCACAGCATTGCGTGTGAGGGATTTATATTGCGGGCGACTTTTGAAAGCGCCTTTCTCGAAGAAGAAGAGTTTCACGCTGCCTTTGGGTGGCTAGTCGAGCATGGGTCAACATGGTGCGTAATATTTTCCCGGAAAGCGCGCCATCGATTGCTGTCTTGGTACTGCCGTCGTCTACAATGGCTGCCGTCTAGAAGGCCCTTACACCGTTGCCTTGGAAAAGTAACCGGAGCGGCGCAGACACTTGTGAACGCTTTCATCCACTGTCGCTAAGGTATGCCAAGTGTCCCTAGCGTTGAAAAGCTTTGCGCGCACGTTGCCTCTCTGAAATCATCTTCAGAAATAGCGCGCCCATTGCTTACTAGAGGGGCTGAGGGCCTCTTAAATCTACAGGACCTACGTATAAGAAACGCCAGTTGCCCGGTGTGCCTGCGGTCCTTGCTTGCTGAGTGTGTTTACAGCCAATGCATATACATGCTACTTATAGATTGGTATTGATACAGTGCAGTTTGTGTGTGTGTGTGTGTGTGTGTTTGTGTGTGTGTGTGTGTGTGTGTGTGTGTGTGCGCGTGTGTGTGTGTGTGTGTGTGTGTGTGTGTGCACATGCACGTGTGTATACATGTGATGTGATTAGCCCACCAGCACTAAACATGCCTTCAAGGACAAGGTAGCTATGGACAATCTATATAGGGCATCGTGTGAGTAAATGATACATACCCCGCCCACCAAAGCCAAATGTGACACTGAAGCACCAGAGACACACACTTACTTGAACCACCATTGTGCGTAAGATGATTTGACACCTGTGACTTCAAAATACCCTCAAGCTCACTGGCCACCGCATGTGCAAGTGAAGTATGTGTGCATGCTGATTGCTCATGTACCATAATGTAGCAAATAAGATAGTAGGTGTGAGCTTACAAATAGCCTTCATCACGTCTGCAACCTGACACCAAACCATCTAAATAGCGATCATTTATGCTACTCTGCCCTGCGCCGTCTTCTGCCTATGCAAGAGTCATCAAAATGGGTGCAGCCCACAGATCACTCCAGCGAACATCTTCTTAGCCCTCAGGAAAGATGTGAAGAGTTAGATTTTAGGCCTAAAGGACGGTCTCCGCTTACTGTGTGTGTTCGTGTTGTAGCCACTGGCATTTGTTGTGTAGTTGTGTAGAAATAACCGTGTGCGCGTGTGTGTACATGTACGTGTGTGTGTGTGTGTGTGTGTGTGTGTGTGTGTGTGTGTGTGTGTGTGCGTGTGTGTGTGTGTGTGTGTGTGTGTGCACATGCACGTATATGCATGTGTATACACGTGATGTGATTAGCCCACCAGCTGTGGACAATGTATATACAGCATCATGTGCGTAAATGTGACATATAGCCCCCCTCCAAAGGGAAAGTATTGTAGCCAAATATGACACTGAAGCACCAGAGACACACACCTACTTCAACTACCATTATGCCTATAAGATGATTTGCCACCTGTGACTTCAAAATACCATAATTGGCCAATGCAAGTTGAAATATGTGTGCATGCTGATTGCTCGTGTTCCATAGTGTAGCAAATAAATGACCACTTTCTTTGCTACTGTTCTGAGTTTCATTCTTTGCTAGCTAATATTTTCTTTGACTAACACCAGCACATTTTCCCAACACCAACACCCCATAGCAACAACCACCGCCACCACATACAAGTATGCATCTACCACCACCACCCAAAATACACCACCACACAGTGCAAGTTGCCCGAGCATAAGCTTGGTATCTGCACCATTGGGTGGAAGGGAAACACCAACGGCGGAAGTTGCAATGGGTGAAACCACTACGTGTGCAAGCAGAGTCTTATATATCCTCCACTTCCACATAATACAACTACCACCACCACAGACCACCACCACACAGTGCAAATTGCTAAAGTGTCTGTGTAGTTTTCATGTACACACCTCCACTTCCACATATACAACTATCACCACACAGACCACCACCACACAGTGCAAGTTGCAATTTACCCCACTAATCTAAATAAATAATTAAATAATTAAATAATATAATTAATATAATATAATATAATTAATTCACAGAGGTCCTTTATTTAAATAAATAATATAATATAATTAATTCACAGAGGTCCTGGAGGCTTCTGCGGATACATGTTTAGCATCCGCATAAAGTATAAAGAATTTGATGGATTTTAAATTGAACAGATTTCTTAATTAGGCTTTCGTCTTTGTACAGTTTGCCGCCAAAGTGGCTATATAATTTCCCATAGCATAACACATAATGTATGGAACATTTATACTAATAGATGCTGTAGGAATAATTTTAAAGACAAGGTTGCCGGAAAATTATGAAAATCAGACCACCTGACCAAGTGCTCCCTAAGCCCCTGTCATTAGCAGGATTTCTTAATTAGCATTTGCACCTCTTAGATACGAGGATAAATATATAATATTACAAGTATAGCAGTATAACTGTACCAACATTTATAAAGGTCGAGTATTGATTAAGCATTGCAAATGGAGGCATTTATATAGTGAGCAACTTTTGAGTCTACTTTTCCGAAGAAGGAGGCTTCTACACGTGGCACAGATGGCCATTCCACCTTGTGGCGAACCTTTTGCGTAATATTCTGTCGGAAAGTGCGCCATCGCTTGCCGTCTTGGTCCCAGCATCGTCTTCAATGGCTGCCGTCTCAAAGGCCTTTACACCGTTGCCACGGAAAAGTGACAGGAGCGACCCAGAAGTGGGTGAGGGCCGTGAATCACATACGTTAAGGTTTGGGAAGTGTCCGTAGCGTGGAAAAGCCTTAGTGCGCACGATTTCGCGTTGAAATTGTCTGCACAAATGGCGCGCCCTGACCTCACTCGAGCTCGCTCGTACGAACAGCTTCTTAGCCTTGGGTATCCACAGGAATCGGCAAATTTCGTGTACAGGTGATAGTGCCTGCTTGCTGTGCATGTTTGTAGCTGCTTTTGTGCATTTTCCGCGCTGTAGGCACGTGTGTGTGTGTGTGCGTGTGTGTGTGGCATTCATTAAGCCAGTCAGGTCCTGCCAGTACTCCCAGACAAGGAGGTTTCTTGTAAATGTGGTGGTGGTGATTGGGTGGTGTGTGGTGATGTGTGTGTGTGTGTGTGTGTGTGTGTGTGTGTGTGTGTGTGTGTGTGTGTGTGTGTGTGTGTGTGTGTGTGTGTGTGTGTTTGTGCAGGATGCAAATTAGGTACAGCTGCTTGCAATACTTTAAGATTTGGCACTGCATGTGATATACAAGCATTTTGGCCAATGGAATTTCTGACATCTGACATTCAGCACATGTCTGACTGTGTGTGTGTGTGTGTGTGTGTGTGTGTGTGTGTGTGTGTGTGTGTGTGTGTGTGTGTGTGTGTGTGTGTGTGTGTGTGTGTGTGTGTGTGTGTGTGTGTGTGTGTGTGTGTGTGTGTGTGTGTGTGTGTGTGTGTGTGTGTGTGTGTGTGTGTGTGTGTGTGTGTGTGTGTGTGTGTGTGTGTGTGTGTGTGTGTGTGTGTGTGTGTGTGTGTGTGTGTGTGTGTGTGTGTGTGTGTGTGTGTACATGTTATGTGATTAGCCCACCAGCACTAAACATGCCTTCAAGGACAAGGTAGCTATGGACAATCTATATACAGCATCATGTGAGTAAATGATACATACCCCGCCCACCAAAGGGAAAGTATTGTAGCCAAATATGACACTGAAGCACCAGAGACACACACCTACTTCAACCACCATTATGCGTAAGATGATTTCCCACCTGTGACTTCAAAATACCCTCACTGGCCAATGCCAGTTGAAATCTGGCCACCGCATGTGCAAGTGAAGTATGTGTCCATGCTGATTGCTCATGTACCATAGTGTAGCAAATAAGATAGTAGGTGTGAGCTTACAGATATAGCCTTCATCACGTCTGCAACCTGACACCAAGCCATCTAAATATTGATCATTTATGCCATCCTGCCCTGCACCGTCTTCTGCCTATGCAAGCATCGTCAAAATGGGTGCAGCCCACAGCTCACTCCAGCGAACAGCTTCTTAGCCCTCAGGAAAGATTCGAAGAGTTAGGTTTTAGGCCTAGAAGATGGTCTCCGCTTACTGTGTGTGATCCTGTGTTGTAGCCACTAACATTTGTTGTGTAGTTGTGTAGTAATAACAGTGTGTGCTTGTGTGTATATGTACGTGTGTGTGTGTGTGTGTGTGTGTGTGTGTGTGTGTGTGTGTGTGTGTGTGTGTGTGTGTGTGTGTGTGTGTGTGTGTGTGTGTGTGCGTGTGTGCGTGCACCATGCACGTGTGTATACATGTGATGTGATTAGCCCACCAGCTATGGACAACGTATATACAGCATCTGTGAGTAAATGTGACATAGCCCCCCCTCCAAAGGGAAAGTAGTAGCCAAATATGACACTGAAGCACCAGAGATACACACCTAGTTCAACCACCATTATGCCTATAAGATGATGTGCCACCTGCGACTTCTAAATACCATCACTGGCCAATGCAAGTTAAAATATGTGTGCATGCTGATTGCTCATGTTGCATAGTGTAGCAAATAAATGACCACTTTCTTTGCTACTGTTCTGAGTTTTATTCTTTGCCAGCTAATATTTTCTTTGACTAACACCAGCACATTTTCCCAACACCAACACCCCATAGCAACAACCACCGCCACCACATACACGTATGCATCCACCACCACCACCCAAAAACACTACCACACAGTGCAAGTTGCCCGAGCATAAGCTTGGTATCTGCGCCATTGGGTGGAAGGGAAAACACCACCGACGCAAGTTGCAATAGGGGAAACCACTACGTGTGCAAGCTGAGTCTTATATATATCTATATCCTCCACTTCCACATAATATACTACCACCACCACAGACCACCACCGCACAGTGCAAACTGCTAAAGTGTCTGTGTAGTTTTCATGTACACACTGCCACTTCCACATATACAACTACCACCACACAGACCACCACCACACAGTGCAAGTTGCAATTTACACCACTAATCTAAATAAATAAATAATATAATATAATATAATATAATTAATTCACAGGGTCCTGGAGGGTGTTGCGGATACATGTTCAGTATCCACATAAAGTATGAAGAATTTGATGGATTTTTAATTGAACAGATTTCTTAATTAGGCTTTCGTCTTTGTACAGTTTGCCGCCAAAGTGCCAATATAATTTCCCAAAGTATAACACATAGTGTATGGAGCATTTATACAGATAGATGCTGTAGGAATAATTATAAAGACAAAGTTGCCGGAAAATAATGAAACTCAGACCATCTGGCCGTGTGCTCCCTAAGCCCCTGTCATTAGCAGGATTTCTTAATTAGCATTTGCACCTCTTAGATAGGAAAATAATTATATAATATAAAAAGTATAGCAGTATTACTGTACAACATTTATAAAGGTCGAGTATTGATTAAGCATTGCAAATGGAGGCATTTATATAGTGAGCAACTTTTGAGTCTACTTTTCCGAAGAAAGAGGCTTCTACACGTGGCACAGATGGCCATTCCACCTTCTGGCCAACCTTTTGCGTAATATTCTGTCGGAAAGTGCGCCATCGCTTGCCGTCTTGCTTCCAGCATCGTCTTCAATGGCTGCCGTCTCAAAGGCCTTTACATCGCTGCCACGGAAAAGTGACAGGAGCGACCCAGAAGTGAGTGAGGGCCGTGAATCACATATGCTAAGGTTTGGGAAGTGTCTGTAGCGTGGAAAAGCCTTAGTGCGCACGATTTCGCGTTGAAATTGTCTGCACAAATGGCGCGCCCTGACCTCACTCGAGCTCGCTCGTACGAACAGCTTCTTAGCCTTTGGTATCCACAGGAATCGGCAAATTTCGTGTACAGGTGATAGTGCCTGCTTGCTGTGCATGTTTGTAGCTGCTTTTGTGTATTTTCTGCGCTGTAGGCACGTGTGTGTGTGTGCGTGTGTGTGTGTGTGTCTGTGTGTCTGTGTGCGTCTGTGTGTGTCTGTGTGTGTCTGTGTGCGTCTGTGTGTGTGTATGTGCTTATCTTGGCTGTACAACTGCTAATTAAGAAATCCCACTAATGACAAGGGCTTATGGACCAGTTGGCCATGTCCACTCAGTTTCATGACACTGAGGCAGCATATTTTTAGACTTATTTCTATGTTATCTATCAGTATAAATGCTCAATACCTTATGTGCTATGAGGTCGTAGAGACGGAATACATAGAACCAGAGAGATATTAAGCTAACACGTAGCAATAGTTCCAACAAGTAAGACTTTCGACCGCGAAGGTCTTCGTCAGTTACAAAACTGTTTTGTAACTGACGAAGACCTTCGCGGTTGAAACGTCTTACTTGTTGGAACTATTGCTACGTGTTAGCTCAATATCTCTCTGGTTCTTATGTGCTATCCTATGGGACTTTATATTAGCATTTTGCATGCAATTTGCAGTGCCTGCAAGGCCTAATTAAAAATTCTGCCTAATTTAAAATTCAACAATTTCCCTCAGTATCACTTCCCCGGTCAGTGCTTCTCTGCCACTGCCACCGTTCCTGCCAGGAATTATATTATATTATTTACTTAATTTTCTACCACCACCACTAACCACCACCACACAGTGCAAGTTGCCCGGGTGCAAGTACAGTATTTGCGCCAGTGGCTGGATGAAAAAGCACCACCAGCGCAAGTTGCAGAGGGTGAACCACCACGTGCATGTGCAAGTGGACTATCTGCGCTAGTGGCTGCAGGATAAAGCACCACCAGCGCAAGTTGCAACTAGTGACAACTACCATCTGCGCAAGTGGAATGGTTGCACCAGTTGAAAGAAGGGAAACTCCATAAGCGCAAGGTGCAAAGGTCAGGGTGCAAGGTGCAAAGGTCAGGACACAAGGTGCAAAGGTCAGGGCCAGCATCAGCGCTAGTCGGTACGGGATGCAGCAACAACATGCAACTACAACCACCACCACCAGCGACCGGATAGGACCAGCACAGCACGATGCAGCAATCAGTGCAACTTGCGTGAGGGCCCCCATTTCCATCACAAACCTATAGCTAGTAAAATGAAACCCACCCATATACAAGTGTACCTTCACTGATTTGTTATGTGATGGTACCACACTATGTCTGTCTATACATGCCAAGCCATGCATCTAGCTACCCTTAACCATGCATACCAACCAAATCCATCTTTTACATGGACTTTATCACTGTCAGACCATATATTATACAATCACTGCAGACTTATTAACTCAGTGCATTTTCTCACGGATAATATTCTGAAATTCACTTGGTCAATACAGTGCAAGTTGCAATTTACCCCACTAATCTAAATAAATACAGTGCAAGTTTTAAATAAATAATATAATATAATTAATTCACAGAGGTCCTGGAGGCTTCTGCAGATAAGTGCTCAGTTTCCACATAAAATATGAGGAATTTGATGGATTTTAAATTGAACAGATTTCTTAATTAGGCTTTCGTCTTTGTACAGTTTGCCGCCAAAGTGGCTATATAATTTCCCATAGCATAACACATAACGTATGGAACATTTATACTAATAGATGCTTTAGGAATAATTTTAAAGACAAAGTTGCCGGAAAATTATGAAACTCAGACCACCTGACCAAGTGCTCCCTAAGCCCCTGTCATTAGCAGGATTTCTTAATTAGCATTTTCACCTCTTAGATACGAGGATAAATATATAATATTACAAGTATAGCAGTATAACTGTACCAACATTTATAAAGGTCGAGTATTGATTAAGCATTGCAAATGGAGGCATTTATATAGTGAGCAACTTTTGAGTCTACTTTTCTGAAGAAGGAGGCTTCTACATGTGGCACAGATGGCCATTCCACCTTCTGGCCAACCTTTTGCGTAATATTCTTCCGGAAAGTGCGCCATCGCTTGCCGTCTTGGTCCCAGCATCATCTTCAATGGCTGCCGTCTCAAAGGCCTTTACATCGTTGCCACGGAAAAGCGACAGGAGCGACGCAGAAGTGGGTGAGGGCCGTGAATCACATACGTTAAGGTTTGGGAAGTGTCTGTAGCGTGGAAAAGCCTTAGTGCGCACGATTTCGCGTTGAAATCGGCTGCACAAATGGCGCGCCCTGACTTCACTCGAGCTCGCTCGTACGAACAGCTTCTTAGCCTTGGGTATCCACAGCAATTGGCAAATTTCGTGTACAGGTGATAGTGCCTGCTTGCTGTGCATGTTTGTAGCTGCTTTTGTGTATATTTCTGCGCTTTAGGCCACGTGTGTGTGTGTGTGTGTGTGTGTGTGTGTGTGTGTGTGTGTGTGTGTGTGTGTGTGTGCGTGTGTGTGTACTTGTAAACCATACACCACTGCAGAGCAAAAGACTTGTGTAATTATTATTTCAGGTGCTTGCGCACTTACCAGTGTTTGACACTGATTGTATTGCAACTTGCGCTCAAGGTGCTTTTTCATTCAGCCACTAGCGCAGATAGTCCACTTGCACACATAGTGGTATCGCCCTCTGCAACTTGCGCTGGTGGTTCTTTTTCATCCAGCCACTGGTGCAAATACTGCACTTACACCCGGGCAACTTGCTCTGTGTGGTGGTGGTTAGTGGTGGTGGTTAGTGGTGGTGGTTAGTGGTGGTTGTTAGTGGTGGTGGTTAGTGGTGGTGGTTAGTGGTGGTGGTTAGTGGTGGTGGTTAGTGGTGGTGGTTAGTGGTGGTGGTACGTGGTTGTACAGTATGTGCGGGTGGAGGTATATACGTATGAAACCTGCACTGACACTTGAGCAACTTGCACTGTGTGGTGGTAGTCTGCAGTGGTGATAGATGTATGTGGAGGCAGAAATTATCTATCTATCCACATACATATCTTAATAAACATCTATGTATCTGTACGTAAGTAAATCTAACCTATATAACAGTGGGAGGTCTGTTTAATTGGGATAGCTGTGAGTTTGATGATCAGCACACCAATTCATCTAGTTCATGTGCTTTTTAGGGGCTGCCCCAGGCAGCCCCTATATTGTTTTCATTTTGCGCTCGTTGTATGGCTTCATGTTACGGAAATATAGATAGATAGATAGATAGATAGATATATAATGTTGACGCGGTGGTAGTATAACTGTACTGACATTTATATTGTAAAGTACAGGCAAAGTATTGCGTTCGGAAACATTTATATTGTCGGCCATTTTTTGTGGCTCGCTAGGGGGAGAAAGCTACAGAAAGACCTCAGAAAGCGGCACAGGTCGCCGTTAGTCGTCGCTTTGAACGTTCCGCTCTGTTCATTGGATGCCAACATCAGCGTTGTTGCACCTTTGCCTCGGACAAAGGACTGGAGCGGCGCTAAGCTCAGAAAACGAACCGTATCGTTTGCTGCGTGTTCAATTTGAGGCTTGCCGACTTTCTATCTTCACAACGCTGCCGAGAACAATTGACAGGAGTAACGCCAAGCTTGGTGAGGGCGTGAATCCTCTCTTCTTAGGCCTGCTAGCTGTGTTTCGCGTAGAAAATCTCAGCACGCAGTGAAAGCCTCTAGCTACAGTTGTCTCCAGTGGCGCGCTGTTTGTACTCGAACGACTCCTTTTCTGCCTCGGCCAAACACCTGCTACCGTGTCCCTCTGGGCTGTGTGTGTGTGTGTGGTGTGTGTGTGTGTGTGTGTGTGTGTGTGTGTGTGTGTGTGTGTGTGTGTGTGTGTGTGTGTGTGTGTGTGTGTGTGTGTGTGTGTGTGTGTGTGTGTGTGTGTATTTGTGTATCTGCATGTGTGCATGTGTGTGTGTGTCAATACCTTCTGATTGTGTTTCTGTCTTCAAGCAAGAAACACACTATGTGGCTAGGTATGAATAGCAGGATTGTTTAGTGCAGCTCCGAATGAGCAAAGGAAAGAAAGAAATAATTGCACAGTCTGTTCGTGTCTGTGTGCCCTTGCATGAGTGAGCCTGTGTGCATGCCAATGCTTTCTGTATGGGCAAATTTGAACAAATTGTCATGTACCTGACTTGTGACTGAGTCAGCAAGTAGTTCGAGTTGGGGCGGCAGCCCCACGAGTTTTTTAACTCGAAATACTTGTTAGATTATAATCAAGATGTGATGTGACCTAATCTGGCTAGATTCAGACTTAAACCTAGATTCAGAACGGGAATCAAACCCATGCTGGACCTTTGTCTTATGTGTGCCAATACATGCTCTACTACTGACCTACAACTCAACCTAAGCAGCATTATATTATAGGTTTAAATTTTAAAGGCATTCATTTCATCCAAAATTGTGAATGCCTGTTGACCTGCAAGCACTGATTTAGCTGCATTTAACTTAGTCAGAAATTTAAATTGAATGAGTACATTCACACTTCCTCTAGAACTACTCTAGCCAAATTTATTGGGGACAGACGTAGAGGTGTTTAGACCTCTACATCTGTCTCCAATCTGATCAGCTGCAGTAGTTTTCAGAGGAAGTGTATATGATGATCAATACCTAGCCACTCGGAAGTCTTCAAGTTGAATGGCTTGGTAGGCACTAGCCCAAGGGTTTTCACAAGAATTTTGATGTTTTGGTGACTATACAGCAGACCTTCATCAGTGAACGGCTAAGCAAAACACACTGTATAAAGGTGTAGTGACAGGTGTGACAGTGATGATGATCATGAGTCATTTACCTAGCCACTCAAGCCTCTACAAAAGTTGAATGAGTGCATACATCATGACCTTTAGCATGAATGAAAGCAAAACTAATCTTGATCACTCAATTATAAGCAAAAGTTGCACCTTCACATACAGCTCATGCAATTATATTTTGCAAATTACCTGCAAGAGTCCTTCACTGCCAATCATGGTTTAGAGCATCATAGCCATTGCTACTTTATTCCTTTGATAATCACGTCCTGCTGAGCATTTCAGTCATGCATATATATATATATATATATATATATATATAATCATAATACCTAATAATTGTCCACACATTAACTCCTGAGAGCATTCCTAAAAATATGTTTAGATGTGCTTTTATACACATGCATATAAAATTTCTGTTCTCTAGGCTGCATTCAAGAACGGGAGTGAAACTTTGGCACAGCACATTGTTCATTTCTGTGAAAGCCAGACTGCTGATACGGATACAACCATGGCATTCAGAGCTCTCAGTGAACACGGGGTATATATATATAAAGCTGACAGGCATCGCAGACATGCTCATGCTGTGTGTTTTCCGGTAGTGCAGTTGTATGTATATAATATAAAATATACATATATATATATATATAATTATATGTATGTATATTAAATATATATACATATAGTACAGTGATTGCACAACTATAGGAACTTAAGCATTGTAAGGTGGCCCTAGAAATAGGAAATAGGCTTTAAGAAGTGTTTTCAGGCAAAAGGTTCATCTGTGCGGGCTCACCTTACAATATAGTATATATATTATAAAAGGTTCATATATAATACAGTAGGTCACTCTAAAGCCTTTATATACGATCTCGGCAGTATATTTATCTCAGCGCTTTGCGCCTCAGTAAATAGATCACCTTGGATCATATATATTGGCTATAGACCTCTCTACTGTACTATATAATTATATATAATATAATATCAATATATACGTATATACACACATACACATATGTATTTATATATAATTGTATAGGTTATACCAAAGTTGTATGCTCTGCACTCTGTGAGGTATATAGTTATGTGCAATGTATTCTAGTAAATACAAAAAATTATATATGTATGCTATATTGTGCTAGCCTATGTATTATACTACCTGTCTTCAGCGTAAGCCTTTACAAATGGTGAAGCAGTTCTTGTCAGCAGAGGTGTATGCTAGAGCACCAAATCAGACCCTCAGTGAAGATGTCTGGAACCAGCGCAAGGCTGTCATTCTCCTCAAATCTGTGTACCTTCAAGCAGATGAAGGGAGATCCTTTACAACCATGATGGAAAAGGTATTCAAATGTGATTGTTACATTGGTCATTGGATATGATATTTGGCTTGGATCCTGATATTCAATACCATTGTATAGTTATTATTATGGAAGGTTTTGATTTCCTGTCACAGATAATTAGAGACAAATTCGATTTCTTGCTTGAGAATGGTCAGTCAGGCAGAGAAACAGAGCCAGCAGCTGTACAGAAGTTCTTCTCAGCTACAGTCACTCTACTGCAGCAAATGTTGAAGTCAGAGAGCCCCATCATTCCATGGACTGGGTTGGAAACATATGACCCTCTGTTTACAGAAGTTGATGCCCGCCAACTAGATTGCCAAACTGATGATCCCATGGATGAAAATTACTTTAAAGGTTGGAATATTGATGGCTACAGACGTCCCATTCTGCTGTCTTGCAACCATGGTCAAGTGACAATAGACAAAGGAAAAGTCCGACTGGAAGTGCCAAAGCAAGATGTGATGGTATAAGACATAGATGGAGAATTCCATTCCTACTCTTATATTACAGCTTTGTTCTTTTGCCTCAGATATTTTGATGTCGTAACTATAATGTAAAATGATGTATTGTTTAGACTGTAGTCATAGTTTCTGAATTGTACCAAACGCTTTGGCTGTGTGCAATACAGATCAATATTAAATTATATTATGCACTGGCTGCTAACAAGTATAATAAATTCCATACCTTCATTTCGATGATGTAAAGACAAGCTTATAAGTATGCCTATATACCACAGAGTGTAGACATAGCTTTAAGTGCAACTATCCAGATGTGCTGTATTGATAAAGACTGGGAGCACATAATATTGTAGCCAGAGATTGAGTGATCACTCAGAAAATGTGCCATGCATTGTATAGAAGTCACTCACAGAAGTGAATCGTGCATTGTCGCTGTGTGAAAGTGACTCTTACATTACTGCAAAGACATGGTAGGCATGCAATCAATGTATATCGAGATGACTGGCATATCACTGCAGACAAAAGTCACATGTACCTTTGGAGAAGTTCATTGTGTACAAAATTGAGCCATACAGGTGATGTTGCTATACAAAAGTGACACATATAGGTCACTGTGCGAAGTGTATCATATGTCATCATATTGATCACAAGGAGAGGAAATTTCACATGAAAGTGTGACAGAAGATATATAGGCACGTGAGAATGTCCACAAGAGGCAGAATGTGGGAAAGACACCTTGGGCCTTCTCCAAACGCTTCACACTAAACAGTCCTTGCATGCATGAGACATACATTATACATTCATTTCAAACTGATTCAAAATGTGATTCTAGGTAACCATTGCACTTGCAAACCCATCTCATCCCACTTATAATACAGGACAGCTCGGTACAGGGCTTTCATTGAGGATGCACATTAGTTTTGTATATAGGTGAGTTAAGTTGCTTGTGTTAGGAAGTGTTACACACTATTGTAACAAAAGGGTATTTTAATGGTCTCAAACTTGCAGCATATATATGAATGGCTATATATAATTACACATAGCCACTGTACTTCTATTGTTGTTTTCTTTACCACACTTATACAATAATGACAACACTGCTGCAGCTTTGTAGCAAAGTCGCAGTGCAAAATGAACTCTTGGGTGTATACAACACTAGCAAGGCATTGCAGAGTTTCATAGATAAACACACATCAACCTTGTGCTATATACCCATGCATATGTATAGAAGTGTACCCATCCCTATCCCCCCCCCCCCCCCCCATTCATGTATATACCCCTAGCCAGCCCATACCTGCTTTGCCATCTCATGTTCTTCCAACAATAACACACAACCTGTAGAATTGACAGGCTGCAATGGAGCAATTTGTGGTCACAGTTTATCACAACGCAAAGTGATGTGCACTTATAGTGGCCAGTAGAAACATTGCATTGATAGGACTCCAATGATTATAATATAATTATAACCATAGTTTGAATTTTGGCAAGTGTGACAGATAACAGCAGATACATGATATTATATGAGTGGACAGGACGTGTATTCAAGAGGGAGGGAGCAATACAGGAAACACAGTGGAGTGGGACATGTATATAGCTATGTCCCCATTTATGTACAGGACTGTCACTTGTGCTTGTGACCATGCCCTGTAGCTATAGAGACGTCAGAGCAGCAAAGTTGATTGATTGAGCTTGTTTGAGAACAATTCATTATTAATAATTAGTGTGCACATACATATGAGCAATTCAGCAACAACATTTCAGGTTTGTAGGTTATACTCTTTCCCAGGCTTATACCAACACTAAAACTATCATATGTACCTTGCCTTCTTAGAAATGCTTGGAGGGCAGTATTTAGAATGACACTGAGGTTGAGAGTGATGCAACTGTTATGCAAAACAGTGATACATGGTCTGGATGGGACTCATTTGCAATGTATCAACAAAAACATGGTCAGCCTGAGCGTCTGCTGTGATGCAATAACAGTGAGATATGATCAGGGTGGGAGCCACTTGCTATGTAAAAACAACAAAATAGTCAGACTGAAGGTCTACAGGGGACAGACTGAGAGTGTGCAATGTGTAGAAGTGACATATGGTTGCTGGGTGGGAGTTAAAGTGCTATGAATAAACAAGGACATGTCTGGCCTGTGGTATAAATCTGATTTATCCTGTGATCATTGATATGGTAGTGGTCATCACTCACAAAATGCACCTGATACACATAGTTATAGCATGCATGCGAATTTGAAGTGATTAGCAAATGCTACGTCATTCTGCCATACATATGGGAACATTGTAAAGTACATGATGTGAAATAATATTCATCACTTTTAGAAAAGAATGCCTTAAAACTAAGAAGATGGCCGGCATTAAGGTGATAAAATTTGCTTTCCTCTGCAAAGTCATTAAATTACTCATTATGGATCGCATGATTGTATATAAAGAAGTGTAAACACGTGGTCTGATAAAAGTAACAATTTATTATTACATCTATGTATGCGCATAAACAATGCTATATGCCCAGGTTACGTGTATCTTGCTAGCTACCACCTGTCTCACTCCACTACAGTACACTTATATTTCTATTCATGTCATGTGGTAATTTTCAAATACATATCATTATAATTATATAATTATTAACCACACAGTGCAAGTTGCCCGGGTGTAAGTGCAGTATTTGCGCCAGTGGCTGGATGAAAAAGAACCACCAGCGCAAGTTGCAGAGGGCGATACCACTATGTGTGCAAGTGGACTATCTGCGCTAGTGGCTGAATGAAAAAGCACCTTGAGCGCAAGTTGCAACTGGTGACAACCACCACCTGAGCAAGTGGAATGTTTGCACCAGTTGAAAGAAGGGAAACACCACAAGCACAAGGTCCAAAGGTCAGGATGTAAGGTGCAAAGGTCAGGACACAAGGTGCAAAGGTCGGGGCCAGCATCAGCGCTAGTCGGTACGGGATGCAGCAACAACATGCAACTACAACCACCAACACCACCGACCATGCAGATATGACCAACACAGCACGATGCAGCAATCACTGCAACTTGCGTGAGGGCTAGTTTGGTAGGGTGAATGGTGGGCCCGACCTCACGCAAGTTGCAGTGATTGCTGCATCGTGCTGTGTTGGTCATATCTGCATGGTCGGTGAAGCTACTCTTACAGTTGTATTTACTTAGCGAAAAGAGAATAAGGTAAAGTAAAATAGTGGGAATTATTGCGCAATTATTGCGGAATCTGTCCTTAATGCACCTGAGCACACACACACACACACACACACACACACACACACACACACACACACACACACACACACACACACACACACACGCATATACATATACACACACACATACGTACACACACACACACACACACACAAAGACACACACACACATACACATACACACACACATACGTACACACACACACACACACACACACAAAGACACACACACACGCACACAAAGACACACACACACATATACACATACACACACACATACGTACACACACACACACACACACATATACACATACACACACACATACGTACACACAGACTTGTACTTGTATTGACCACAGCCAGAACTGGCTATGTATCCTTCCTGAATTCTTGGCCGCAAGATTCCCCACAGCTACGCTTAGTAATTTCTAGGTGGCTATTTTCCATAGAATAGACTTCGTCTTTTACCAGTTGGCATGCATTTACGAAACTATGCAGACTGTCATCAAAATAGGAAGTGACAACACCTTTAAGCACACTATGCTCTGCTGTATTCTGAATCACTCCAGACATTGTGGCAACAGTTATCTTGTGCTTCCTTTCCCTGTGTATGCAGTAAGTTTAAAGGGACAGAAATGAGCTAATAAATATGTCAATGTACCTAATTGAATATACATTAAATACATTAAGTGTATACATTTTAGTGTGTTCACACACAGCACATAGCAAGTGCACAAGTACTGCTGCAAACTCTAGTTTATGTGGTATGTAAGCAAACTAACGTGTCTAGATCACTTCTAAGCCCCTGGATTTCCTGTTCATATTTCTTCACTTTCTTTTCCAGATAAACTGCACGATCACGAAGCAGCTGCACTTCTTCAACAGTGTGTACCCCTTTGCTTTGTCTACACAAGAACGCCATTTACAAGTAATATATTATATATAATCGTAATTGCAGTGTCTCACTTCGACTGTCACTATAATTATGCAAATATGCAGTTACGATTGCAACAGCTATGCATACATGTGTGTGTGTGGTAACCATTGAATTCATGTACAGACTACTATGTCTTATTAATTGCTATATTGAACACTTGCACATTCTTGCACTTACTGCCTCAGTTCATTCTCCAGTTTAGCTTTGTGGAAGTTGAGTTGCCGTACTTGCCCTTCATTGTGTGCCATTGCTTCAAATCTGCACAGGTGAGCATGTGTACATATGTCATTTGGAATTCCTATATACATATACATAATTATATAACCTAGTATGATTCGTGGTTAATATCATAATTATAAACTGTCATATATATTAGCATTATTATATGCTTTTAGGCTTACTTGCACTGGCATTCGTTTCCCAAAAGATGCATCCTGCAGCAAATATAGTGTAAAAGAGAGACAATGAACTTGATCCACCTTCCGGTATTGACTATGGCAATATTATATACCAGTACTGCAGCCATTCAAAGATCCCACCCCCTATATATAGTGTGATACTTGTCAATCCCTCTGCAATCAAGCCTCAGTCCGTAGACTGTAAAAGGCCTCAATGCAAGTGTTATTGTTGAAACCACAAGTCTTGTACTGGTGCATGGTGGATGCATCCATAGGGAGTGCAGTCATCTAAGAACATCCATCAGTACACAGCAGTGACGAGTCCCAACAAAGGTGAAACAGCTGTATGTTAGATACAATCAAAATCCAGACCCCACCCATTTTTTACCATTTATTTGTGACACCACAGTCACAAATAAAAGGCTGGTGAACAGGTGGGGTCTTATTTACAAGACTAGCTGTGTGTACCTCTACCATGCATCCTTTGATTTGACTTACTGGGAAGTTGATTACTTCCTTCTAGCAAATTTATAGGATGGAGTCACTCCAGCTTGCTTAGCCAGTGCAGTAGGCAGGTCTGGGGTTACACCACCAGTGATTATCACCATTCATGCATGTATAATATATTATCCTGAACTCCTGGTTGCCATGAGAGTCAGGGCGGTGCCAATGGATGAATACATGCAACTCATCAAAGTCACAAACTGCGACGGAGCCGCACCACCAGAGCGTGACACTCGTCAATGTCCATTCAGATTTTGAACAGTGCAATATATAATAGTGTATATACATAGAATAGGGAAACTTCATGGCTAAGTCTAAGAGTGTAATTATTATTATAACTTCTTTGAGTTTATAGGGCAATTTGAACTATGAATTTGCTATGTTTTAATTGAATTATCCACTTCTGTACATGTAATTGTCAGACATTCACTAATAAAAGCAGCTAAAGAACACAGAGACAGCTAACAATCTGATCAGATAGATTTAACATTATGGCCCATATAATATTATGTTATGTATAGCTAGTGCAAGATCTGTTGGCTCACTGTGCTCAACTATTCTGGTGCCAAGAACCTACAGGTAATCCAGATATAATATGATGAATGCTACATTCAATGTTGCTATCTTCTCTGTGCTATCTTCTCTGTGCATATCTTTAGTATAACTTTAATGATGATGACATTCAATAGTAGCAAGGTGTTCATTATCTGCCAATCAATTTATATAATTGGGATCTGGATCTGAATCTGAATCTGGAAGTGAAGTGTTCTTAGTGAGGTGTATAATTATGTTCACACAAAACTATAGTGCTGCTGGGCATTACAGCTTAGGGGACAAGACGGCAGGATAAATAGGATCAGTGACTGAGATCGAACTCGGGACCTATGCTGTAATTCAGTTTCAGCCACGTGAGCTATGTAGCCAATTAAGAACCTTCCTGGCCCCCTGGTGCTGGTCATAGGTGTGTCATTGACTGCAAAAGCTTAAGATCCGTGCTGCAAGCATGAGGCTGGCACTAGTGCTGTGTGGTGGTAGTGGGCTCACCGGTGACTCGCAGGTATTGTGTACATATTGCTGTTGCATGTACATGTTCACTCAAAGTTCACTCAAAGAGTTACATTGATTCTCCCACATAGGCACACATAATAATTATAGTGAAGTATAGTGGAAGTGATGAAAGAATTATACATATAATCCAGGAGTACTGTAGCCATTTGGTTTTGTCCTAATTGATAACGAATATATCATAAAATATGGTCTGTTCTAAGTTCATTTTGTACTTACATTTCCGGGAGGAGGTAGCATTGATTCTCAGCAGAAAGTCTGTTGTATATTGCTGTAAATGATTCTACAACAGTGTCAACCTCCAAAAGATTAGTCCCAGTTTTCCTGTAGTAATCAAGCAAACCGGACAGTGGATATAATAATAGAAATGTGGTTGCACAATTATTCTACAGAATCTTAACTAATTTTTAACTTGCATAGTGTATGGTGGCCAAATTGCAAAAATGGAAACGGTATTCTGTAGTTCTATAGCCTTTTGTTTGAACTGACAAGGGAGGTAATCACTGGTATACAGCAAATAGGGCAGAGAAAATGTCTCCGGTTTGCTTAACACTGTTGGCAGCAGCCTGGTTTAGGAATAATGTTTATGTGATCATTACAGCCAACCAATGAAATATCCATGCATTGTTATAGCAAGCTATGCATGTGCAAGTGGCAGTGGGACTTGTATGTGTCTGTAGTATGGCATAAAACATGTACAGTCCATGTATATATTACGACAAGCTAAGCAAATTCATTTCTAAGAAGCAGTGCATATATGCATGAGGACAGAGTGTGCTAGAGATGCAGGAAGAGGCATGAACATACTCTGTACTCATATCTATACTCTCCTTTGCTATATACCTGTGTACATTCAAAGCACTTTAATATAATGCGATAGGACACATGTAATGCTGGTAGACTTTCAGATTCTTTTTTGAACGTACCATGGCCAGTTCAAATAGCTGGCAACTTTAGCTCGTAAACCTTTCTTTTCGTGGACAGTCTGCCTTGGTACTGGTTGTTGAGGCCTGCTACGCTGGCTAGGACAGTCTCTGATGATTGTACAAGTGAACAAGAGAACAACATATTGACAACAAATTAATGTCATGTAACATTGTATAACATGCATGTACACAAAATGAGCAATTAATGTATACACAAATGCACCTTTGCAATAAAGTCACTGTATGCAACCTTTATAGTACTATTTATGTACTGTAGGGTAAAGCATATAATGAGGAGGAATATAAGAAGATAAAGGAGAAATTCCATTTGTGGGTTCATGGCATGATAGTATAGAATTGTGTACCTTAAATGTGTGATGAGTGAGGGTGCATATCAATGCATCAATTATGTGTTACTTAGTGTAGATACATAATTTATTTTATAACAATTATGTAAAGTGGTGTTATACATGTAGAAGCCATGGAGGTGGGAGTATGCTTTGATGGGCATAGACAGAACAGTGGGTGCTGTGCAGCAATGATAAATACACACTGGAAGGCACTTCCACTGATGAAGGCAGCATTGAGCTGCAAAACATCTTGTACCTCAAAGCTAAATGTTTTGTTGGCAATTTCTGCAAGAAAACCTTGAGCGATGCAACGCAGCTAGATATAAGCAACATCACTGAAAATAAGAGGAGCATTAATCTACTATATTGACTATATACTGGCTATCTATATACATTGCTTCATGCATGACCATCTGCATTATGTTGGTATATATATCTCATTGCCAAGCAGCTATATATGTCTAAAGACAGCGCGTGCTATATAACCCCTGAGGACGTGTAGTAGGTTTATGTATATATACACCTGTTTAACATGCTGTATATACTGTATGTACAAAGAGTCTGCCTGGCCATAATTAATTAATAGCGCACTAAAGTTGGTTGCATGTTTAGCTTACTGCCAGACTGGAACTGCTTCGCTCTGTAGTGCCCCAGTATGATAGGTAGTATGTGCATCATGCACCATCAATTGCTCTTCCTCAGCACATTGTTGATGCCCACAGTTTTGACAGACTGGCACAGGTAGTTCGCGCTCATCCATTCTATGCTCAAGAATCTGGGATTCAGACTCTGTACGTACATGCTCCTTGATATTGATGGAGGGAAGAAGAGAAAGCACAAATCTCATCTTTGCTTGTGAACATAGAATTGTAAGCAATAAAAATGTGTTGAAATAGATAGATAAGGTGGCACACAGCAAATTAAACAACCAGATTCAGAGCCACACTACCATACCTTAGTATAGAAGCAATCCAAATGCTGCAGCAGTAGTATAGATGAATTACTATAATGTTTAATATAATATATTATACAAAAAATGCATGGGAATAACAATCTTGACCTCAAAGCAGCACCAGATTGTAGCAATAGTCCACTCTGCTATAAGCGAGCAATGGTTATGCTTTATGTGGAGCTGTAGCATGAGGACATGTCTAAAAATGTAAACTTTATAGTAGCTATATAAAGCAATAGATCACGTTGTATTGATAGTGGGTGCCCATTTGATGATTCTGGTTCTCGAAGACACCCAGCCGTAGTTCGCACTGTGATCTAATTGTGACGCACAGTGTTGTTTTAGGGAGAGTTTATATACACCAGCTTTGAAGCTGTAATGTGTGGCAGTAGAAGGCCACCGGTACAGCTTAGGATTATGATAGTTTTGAAAGGAGTATCTCTTCAGTCATTGGCCAGAGCACAGGCAGTGGTACAACAATCAGGGCAAATCAAGGTCAGAATTTGTAACCCGATACACTGCACTCTTCACTGTATGCACTCGTTCTCTGAACTTGTGCATCAGTGATCAGAGTAACGTGTTGTACGTAGCTGCGGTACTCATTTTCTTCCGTAGTCTGGCTACATGCAAGCTATATATGCTGACACATTTCGATCGAAAACAATTCATTTGATTGCAGGATGTAAGTAATTTTTCTGGAGAACGCTGAGATGGTTCATAATTCTACAGTACTGAATTTTCACCGTTAAGGTATGGTAAACTAGTTCGTGTATATATATACTACACCTGATCCGATTCATCCTGCGAACGATCTGGATGGTCAGCCATTAGCTATATGGCCATCCGATTGTTTTGGACCATGTATTCAATCCAACATTCTGCAGACCCTAAATGTGATCAGTCAGTGACAGATCATCAGACAAAACCGCTTGCATGCAATTTACACACGTACCCAGGTTCACCTACAATGAATGCCCACCATTCGCCTAGGTATTCTCACTCCTAGAGCAATACTATACTCACTGAATTTGTCCATTTCTCTCTCGCAATCTAGCTGCGCCTACACCGTTGTATTTATGCGTACCCATAATTATAATTTATGCATTTCCGTCGCTGCATTACATTTGTGTATAAAAGCGAAATGACACAGATCGATGTTGTACCGGCGAATAGCAATGGAACACTTAGTGCAACGCGTGGAACGACTTCAGGTCTACACAGCTGCGTTGGTGAAGGGGCAGAAAATTGTTGCAGCGATCGACTTCAGTACCTGTAACACGAAAATGGCCTTTGCCTACAGCCCCTTGACTCGTGGGAGGACGCACGAGTTGTTGTCATGGACGCCTGGGAGAACGCGCCAGCGGCCGTTATGGCCCCCACTACCATCCTCATCGACCACACGGGAGAGGTAGCAGTGTATGGCTACGAAGCAGAGGAGAAGTTTCGTACACTCCCCGCAGCTCAAGCCAAGGTATCATACCTTTTCAAAAACTTCAAGATGGCCTTGCATCAGAAAGAGGTTCGCAAAGTGTTGCACACTAACAAATGAACAGCGATTAGCTATCTCTCACCAATAGTCAAGTAGGTATGATATATTATCTTACATAAACGCGTAATCTGCATGAATGTTCTCTTTGTCCTTTATGTACATACAGTCATTCAGTGAACAGTACAAAATTCCAGCCATCAATGGTGGAGAGATGCCAGCTATTAAAGTCTTCTCCCTGGCCCTGAAGTGCCTGGCTGCCAAACTGGTGAAGTTTATCACAGACAAAATCGGTTTGAGCAACATTCACCCCAGCAGCATTCTATGGGTACTGACTGTCCCTGCCATCTGGAAACCTGGAGCAAGGCAATTCATGCGGAAAGCTGCATACAGGTGATGGAGTGCATGCATTGTTCATGCACACAGGCATAGGTACATACTGAAATTGTTCGTCTATTTATTGGTAGGTGGTTGTTTGTTTTACCTTTACTTGGTATAGGAGTGTAATCCTGAAATAAGCTAGCAAGCTCCGATGAAAGGCTTGTAAAGCAATGGGCCCGGGTCACATGTGGAAGGGTGCTGCACCATATACCTATTTAATTACACATGTACATCTAGTTGTATTTGCCTTCCTGTAAGATTGACTGCCTACTTCTGCAGAATAATATACATGCATCAGACCTTAAAATTGACTTCCTATAAACTGATAATCCCCGTGAACTGAGATTGTTTCACTTGATCATGCAGTGTGATACATTGATTTGAGGACTGTTCCTCCAGTGCTGCTACATGAAGATACATATAGCTGCATATTGCAATCCCTTGCATTTGGGGAGCCATGGTTCTAATATTACTTCACTGTGTGACATTTCGCTCCAGTATAATATTATACAGAATTAATTGAAGTGTATAATTGTATGATGATTATAAAGTATATTTGCAATTAATAGCTCTGCACTATACCTCGTTCATGTAATTCTTGTGTAGGCTGGTTTGTGTGAACCCACGAGTCGAAAGGGTCTCATTATTGCCCTGGAGCCAGAGTGTGCTGCTTTGTATGTACGATCGCAAGAAGACAAGCACGGTGCATTCAAAAGTCTGCAATATGGTGTTGTAGACTGTGGAGGCGGAACTGTTGATATTGCATACCATGGCATAGAAAATTGTGCAGATGGCAAATTTTTTGTGAAAGAGCTAGCTCCACCTTCTGGAGGCCCATATGGTGGCATGCGTGTTGATGAAGGGTTTGAGAAGCTCCTGGACCCTGTCTTTGGGGAGCAATTGGAACAGCCATTCTTTGAACAGCTGAAATTGAAGTATCCAACTGCATGGCTAAACTTTCGAAAGCAGCTAGATGAGAGAAAGACAGTGCTCGACACAAAGGAAGATCATGATGCAGTGTGGTTTGACATCACTATGCAATTCAGTCGTGCTTGCACACACATCACTGGCAAGGATGTCTTTTCCTTGCTTACTGATTCACGTGTTGATGGCATTACCTTGTCTACAAATGACCAGATGCAGGTGTGCGCAGATCTAATCAAAGCACTGTATCGTCCTTCTGTTGATGCTATTTGCAAATGCCTCAACGAAGACTTGACTAAGCCACCACTATCTAAAGTCAGTGCACTCTACATGGTTGGCAGTTTCTCAAAATCCAACTATCTTATTGAATCAGTTTGTCACAAGACACATGCTAATGTCCCACAAGAGCACATCATCAATCCCCCAGACAGCTCCGTGGCTATTGTGAATGGTGCCGTAATGTATGGGATTAATCCAAGCATTGTACAAGAGCGTGTGGCCTCTAAATCATATGGAATCTGTACAGTACAGAGATTTGATAGTACGGTGCATTCTGAATCTAGAGCTGTGTTTCGCAACAAGGTTAAATGGTGCGAAGATGTTTATGATGAATTTTTAAAATGTGGGCAACGCGTTCTCAACTCAGGAGATCCAATTACAAGGAAATATTTTCCAGTTGAACCTGATCAGCGTAGCGTGTGTATTGAGGTTTATAGTGCACCAAAAGCAATGCAGTACATCGATGACAGGGGAAGCAAGCACATGGCCAACATTATGGTTGAAATGCCTGATGTAACTGGTGGAGTAGAGCGAGAGGTTTTTGTGGAGATTGAGTTTGATGGTCCAGAGATACATGTGGTTGCCAGAGATAATACAACTGGACAAAGTTATGATGCTTCGCTTGACTTTATGTATGACTAGACTAAATTTCCTTTACATTTCCCCAGACATTATCTCTGCAATTGTTCTGTATCCCTGTGAAGTCAACATCGTTATCCTCACATTAATTATTAATTAATGGTATATATTTTGCTTATAACTGGTTAACATAGGGAATACTCACCAGTTCATGCACAATTATTTCCCATCTTACACTAATTAAATTTGTTTTTGTTAATAACTGGCCAGTTAACATGCATAGGGATTGCTCGCCAGTTCATGCACAATTAATTTAATTTGGATTGTTGTATGAAAACGTTTTGGTTCTTCATAAGGATTTATTCAGCAATATCACGTTCAATTTGTACCACTTCGCTTTTGGGCTCTATAGCGTTCTTCCGTTCTCATAAATAACTCGACAAGTTGCAGCCCTTCAGCACTATATACATTGTGAATCAATGGCCACTGCCAAGAGTGTGAGTGCATGAAATGTGGCCACTCTATACCATTCACTACATTGCAATGCATCTGAATGAATATGTTTGACAATCCTAAAGGTGATGTGGTGTGATTAGATAAACTATTACTATATAGTGCAAGATTGGCCTTGCTTGTTGCATGGGTAAGAATCCTACACTAACTTCAATGATTGAGTCATTTCCATGATAAAATCAATCCAACTGCACACCTAATCTGCCAAGGTAGCTGCAAGAGCAGCTGAAAATTAAGATCAAGGGAAATTTCTGAACAACTACAGTCCCGAACTTGTGTTGAAATAGATGGGATTGTGTTTTTTTCATTTCACCTATCTCACCCCACCCCACCCTCTTGTCTGGCCTTTTTCATTAGTAGAATGGACACAGTTGCAAACATTGTGTGCAAATTGACTGCAGTAGTATATAATACAAATGCATGTTGTAGTGTATACTTAGCATTGTCTTCTATAAGGGGGAGGGAGTGTAGTGTATGCTACTGACAATTATGACTTATCATTATTGTATTTGCATGTAGAGTTCTTTCTAGCCTGCATGTGTATGGTTTTACAGCCACGTGTTTTTCATGTATGGCTTACTCTACGCATGCTCAGTTTTGTAGTGGACCTCATGCTTGTTGGTAGCAGCAACGTGAGTTGTGCTATTGTCATTTATTTGAGTTACTGTTACGGTGACCAGTTGTCGTTCGCGGCGTTCGCGTGCCTGCTGAGGGACCCTCGACAATACACATGTACGCAAGATAGCTAATTGATTTTGTTGTTAATACTATTATTTTAACGTTATTCATGCCTACTATTACTGTCATCATCACCTGTCACCAACTGCTTTGTACTGCTATCACTGATGAAGGTAGTCGAAGGCTGCCAAAACGTCTGGAAATTGTGAATATTTTTGCTAGTGTAAATGAACTTCAATCATGCATATAATTATGCAATAATTGTATAGAGTTCTGAACAATGTAGTACCAACAGGTGATAGCTAAAGAGAAAACTTAAGACCACGAGGTGATTGAAACTTGTCATGGTTTAGAGGATTGCCAAATATACTTTTGTCCATTCTCCAAATCTGTCATCACATCAAAGTCCTTGCACGTTGATCCTAATTAGACATATTTCAGCATTAGTTAATGAAGAACATGCTTCCATGGTACCTTATCCATGCCTCTTAGTTAAAGCATGTTTGGCAAGAAGATTTATGTATTCACAATTTTGTTTCGTGAATGCTAGGCACCCATCATCTTTGCTCTTCTGTAACTTAGCTAGGTACAAGCATAAGGTGGTGACCACTGGTGTATTGATATTTTGCTTCCCGAAGAAACTACTTAGATTGCCATTGTATTTAGCGGCATTTTGAAATACATTTTATATACTATGGCAACTGGATTCATTTAACAGTAGACTATCAAGCTGAATATGTAGTTAGCAGACCATTTTGACAGCTTAATCGACTTGTACTTCTGCACCAGCTGACAACATCTTTGTCTCTAGCAATGCTCACCTATCATATATGGTAAGAACTAAATGCAGTGAAGACTAATTATAAGCCAAAGTATAAATACAGTGCATGTCACAATATAGAGATGGGCTCATCAAGGATACCTAGTGTCGGTCTCTGATGGAGGTGCTGCCTGACAGATTTAAATCCATGTCAACATTTCTGTCTTGGTTAAGGATGGCCTTGAAATGTACCTGGAAGGGTTCCACGGTGTCTTTTGCAGTAGTTCTGTTCCACCCCCAGGCATTGGCAAGCAAATCGCCTTTCTCCACGTGGGGCCACAAATCTCCCTGAAGAGCTGATGAACCTTCTTGATGTCACCCGCATCAGCCGCACATTGGAGCTGATCTGCCCTTCTATCCCAAGAGTCATGTAGCACGGCAAACTTCCTTTTGGCTACAGTCTTGGCCTGTGCTGTGTTTCCAGCTGCCTTCCTCTCTAACACTATCTGGTCAACCTCCAAAAGCTATGGTCGTACACCCATGGGCCTGTACTTGGCTTTCTGCCTGGTTGTCCTGACTACAGTCCTAACTGTCTGGTAGATCTCACTCGAGGCCTCTTCCCATCACAGACCTGATAGAGACAGTTTGAACAAGAAATCAGCCTCCCGATGCTTTGATCCAGCAATAGCCAGATGTGGTAAGTAGTAGAAGTATGCGAGGCTGTGAAGTCACTCAAGAACTGTAAGTCTCCTGGGGAAGACGGGATTGTGAATGAGGTGTGGAAGACACATGAGAGGCTTATAGACTACTTAGTGGAGGTGAGCAACCAAGCTCTGAAGGGAGATGTCCCGAATGAGTGGGTAGACTGCATCATTGTCCCTGTGCACAAGAAAGGGCCTGTCAATGATCCCAATAACTACCGTGGGATCGCCTTACTGTCCACTGGGGGCAAGGTAATTGGCAGGGTGCTTGCTAGGCGCCTGATGCAGTTTGTAGTGCCCAAAGTGGTCTCTGAGTCCCAGTGTGGATATCGGCCTGGCAGATCAACAGAGGACCTCATTTTTGTCATGCGTCAGCTGTTTGAGAAGGCCCGTGAGAAGAATACCCCTATGTATGCAGTCTTTGTGGACTCAGTCGATCGTGGGCTACTTTGGGAAGTCCTGGCCCACCAGGGTGTGCCATCCAAATTCCTGAATACATTCCAAAACCTGCACAGAAACATGGAAGGGCGTGTCTCCTACGGGGGGAATTGTCGGAAAGGTTCCCCATGTGCACAGGAGTTAGATAGGGCTCAGTGGAAGGCCCAGTGCTTTTTATTCTGTTCCTGGCAGCAGTGATGGAGGTTGCTTTTCCTGCAAACTCTAGGTACTGAAGTGAGATGGGTGTGGAGCTAGAGGTACAGGATGAAGAATGCTCTGCACCCACGAAACTTGAAGAAGGAGAACATGAGGAAGTGGAAGACAGTTAGCAAACAAGTACGTTGACCTCCACATCATTGGAATACATCGTAATATTGATACTTAAACAATGCAACCTCCGTCCCCTACAATGTATCAATGCTTGTACAGTGCTAACTATATAGATCCACACATTTGTGTGAGATCACATGTAATGACCAAAGACCTTTCCCAGTAAGGACCATTGATAGCTGCCAACTGTGGTATATATCATGTGGCCTACTCTAGAAACAGATAAAACTATAGTGGATGTATGAGAGCATGTGCATGGCTTCCCTTGCTAAGCACCAGGGAGTGTGAGAGCCTCCTCAGACAGCGTCACCTGCCTCAAAGCACATCATGTGACAGTACATGCTAGGTACATTTGCATTAGCTATATAAAGACCCATATACAAATATACCTAGCATGTACTGCCACATGTGCTGTGAGGCTGCCCAAGCTGCCTGAGGAGAGTCGGGTCTATCGCTCCCTGGTGTCTTTCATGGTGCTTAGAAAGGAAAGACTCATATAGTGCAAATGTACCTAGCATGTACTGCCACAGGATGTGCTGTGGGGTGGCTCATGTTGTCTGAGGAGGGTCTCACACTCCCCAGTGTTTAGCAAGAAAATGCCCATTTAGTACAAATACACCTAGCATGTCACGTGATGTGCTTTGAGGCAGGTGAAGCTGTCCGAGGAGGGTCTCACACTCTGATTTACAGGTTGGACGAAATAATACACTGATCACAAGCACAGGCATCCATATTTAGGCAAATGCTTATGTAAGCATCCACATTTTATTGCCTTGATCAGGATGGCATAATACCCAGTGATTACTGCCGTTAATTAGAAGATATAATATGGGAAACAACATGCTGTACATATTTTCTTGCCATTGGCAGTTGAATGCTTGCCTTTGTTTCTTTGGCTATAAGTATTCCTAGGGACATCCAAGAACTTCAATATGGGAAGGAGGAGTAAATCGCAGAGAGCAAGCTATATAATGTTTACTCATATAATTATGTGTACTCTGCATGGGTCAGCTTTAGCTGTGTTGTCTTCTTCGCAGGAAGATCGTCAAAATCTTTCAAATTGGATCGATTCAAGTGAGCATTATCATGGTGCATGCATGAAGTTCTAAATGTTGAGAAGAATGGTTGCGAAGAATCTCAACATTTTTATGCATGCTGTTTCCATTGCAGATCTAAAATGAGTGCACGGTCACCATGAAAACAATAAAATTATGGAGGAGAAAGATGAGAAAGCCAAGGGAGACTCCACAGAAATCATACTGGACTAACATGTGATGCTTCCTCCTCCGGAGAGCAGAGTGGTAAGGACACAGGCAGTGGAATGAACACGGTTGGTTAGTGCACATGGAAGATTGATAATAAGTGATTCACAAGTGCAATGCGTATAATAGTATAGATCTAGGTTTGTGTGTTTTTCCAGATGCATATAAGCAGTTAATTAGTAGCAAATTAGGAAAGACCAAACAACTGGGTTTTCGAAGGTGATCTTTCAACAAACATATAATTCTAGGGTAAGGACATGTTCACCACATATCGTACTTATCGGGACGACAAAGAATATATAGGTGTGGTGTATCAAGCTAAGCTAAGCACAGCACACTAAGTACAAGTAATATATTATGTTGCATGCTATGTGTAGTGCTTGTGGCAAATACATTGGCCCACTGTCATGCGAAATGCTGCAAGACATCACAGCTCAGGGGGAGAAGTTACAGGCAAATTGTGATAGTAGTGAGCTCAGCTTCCACTTGAGCTGTCATATTCTGCTGCAACATTCCAGTTATATATGTACATGTACAATTTCAGCAAAGTCACAAACATGTATATACATTATACTGAACATGCGCTACGAAGCAGAGGCAGTTACATGCTGTATGATTCCATCCACTTCAGGCTCGCATGTGCAAGCTGTGTATATAGCCACTCCATTTGCTCCAGGATGCAAACATGCATATTGCAACCCAGGCTTCTGCTAGTATGCAGAATTCAGTATATGATTGTCATATATTGCTCAGTGTTGATTATATAGTGTGGCAACTTGTATAAAATTCCCTGATGCTGCATAATCCATGCAGCAGTAATTGCTTACAGAGAATGTGCATCACTGTGTGTATCCTTGTATGCTGCATATATATAATCAGATGAAATTGTACTATTTTTACAACTGTGCTTTATATTTTATAATGAGATACAGCTACAAGTGTTCTATTTTGATAATAATTATGTATTACAGGAGAAAACATGTACGACAAGTGCAACCATAGGGTCTACATGTGCATATGTACAGTGTGCATGTATAAATTATTATATATATACAATAAAGGCTATACATGATTAAGACTACCTAACTAGAAACTAAACCATACTTAATTCAGCCTACCTAAGCAGACAGTAACATAACAGCTACATGCAGTCTAGGTAGGAAAGAAAGGCACCGAGTGATGGCCAGGTCAGATGCCCCTAGGATGGCAGCTATGTTGCCCCTTTCGTACCGTCACTGAGATCCTCTGGATCAGATGGTGGTGAAGTAGGGGCTCTGAATTCGAGTCCTTCAGGTGGCAACCAAGGTCTTAGAGTGAGATTCGGCCTCAATTCCTCCACTTCAGCATACTTGGCCTTCTTCTTCTTCTTCTCGGCTACGTTTGCCATCACACCCACTTCCCTTGTGGCCAGGCACACCAGCATTTTCCCACCTCTCCAAGGAACAATGTGGGCTCCATCAGCTCACTTGCCATTCGATTGATAGAGGCCTGTGGATTCCAGATGGATGGGATCTTTGTAGCATCAAGAGCCCTTTTGCTGATGTCATTGAAGGCTGCATGGCAGGGATGACGGCCTTTGCTGAAAGTACAATAGAGTCCTTGCACACTGCGGTGATCCACCATTGCCCTGCAGTAACGACACTAATGTGATGCACGAAGTAAAGCCCCAAGGTGCAACCCCACTGTGACTTGGATGACATTATCCTGCATGCAAAGAGGCAATTGTGCTGAGCCACACTTCCGACTTATTGGTTGCCACTGCCGACAAACGCGGACCTTGCTTTTGATTGATAGAGGCCTGTGGTTTCCAGATTGATAGATATCTTTGTAGCATCAAGAGCCCTTTTGATGCTGTCCTTGAAGGCTGCATGGCAGTGATGACGACCCTTGCTGAAAGTAGAATGGAGACCATATGTGCCGCAGTGATCAACCATTGCTCTGTAGTGACGACAGTAATGTGTTGCACGAAGTAAAGTCCCTAGTCGCAACCCCCTTGTGACTTGGATAGCATCATCCTGTATGCAAAGGCCCACAGACGACTTAGGCAATTGTGCTAAGCCACACTCCAGACTTCTTGGTTGCCACTGCCAACAAACGTGCATGGGTGCTGGGGTGTGGAGAGGCTTCTAACAACAGCTTGCACAAATCTTGGGGGCATCCCAAACCTTCTGAGGCCAAGCCCACCATTCTAAAGAATCTCTCGAACGAACAGCTTCTTAGCCTTGAGTATCCGCAGGAATCGGCAAATTTCGTGTATAGGTGGTAGTGCCTGCTTGCTGTGCATGTTTGTAGATGCTTTTGTGCATTTTCCTGCGCTGTAGGCACGTGTTAGTGTGTGTGTGTGTGTGTGTGTGTGTGTGTGTGTGTGTGTGTGTGTGTGTGTGTGTGTGTGCGTGTGTGTGTCTGTACTTGTGAACCATACACCACTGGGAAGTAAAGACTTGTGTAGTTATTCTCTTAGGTGCTAGCGCACTTACCAGTGTTTGACACTGATTGTGCTCACATGCTAGCCACCTAGACATTACCAAGCGTAGAGGTGGGGGATCTCGCGGCCAAGAATTCAGGACGGATATTCTGATGCCGTCACTCAAAGCTGTACTTCACTTCCCTCATCTCATGTGTCTTGCAAGCCCATAGACGAGTACCCCAATGTACTGAGGGAGCCATGCAGATGTGGAGATAAGGCTGGTGTCCCCGCTGCCAACAGGACCACCAGTCTTGTTACTTCCTGCTGGCTCACCCCCTGAATGGGGGCTACGTAGCCAGTTCTGGCTGTACATGTGGTCAATACAATTGCAAGTATGTATGTGCACGTGTGTATGTGTATATGTGTGTGTATGTGTGTGTGTGTGTGTCTGTCTGTGTGTGTGTGTGTGTGTGTGTGTGTGTGTGTGTGTGTGTGTGTGTGTGTGTGTGTGTGTGTGTGTGTGTGTGTGTGTGTGTGTGTGTGTACAGTGCAAAGCATTGCATTCTATATGTAACATATACAGGTTGCAATCACTGCAACTTGCGTGAGAGCTAAGTTAGTATGGTGAAGGGTGGGCCTGGCCTCACACAAGTTGCAGTGATTGCTGCATCGATATTGTGCTGTGTTGGTCGATCATCATATCTGCATGGTTGTTGGTGGTGGTGGTTGTAGTGGCATGTTGTTGCTGCATGCCGTACAGACTAGCACTGATGCCTGCTTGCTGTGTTCTGACCTTTGCACCTTACATCCTGACCTTTGGACCTTGTGCTTGTGGTGTTTCCCTTCTTTCAACGGGTGCAAACATTCCACTTGCTCAGGTGGTGGTTATCACCAGTTGTAACTTGCGCAGGTGGTGTGTTTTTCATTCAGCCACTAGCGCAGATAGTCCACTTGCACACATGGTGGTATCATCCTCTGCATCTTGCTCTGGTGGTGGTTTTTCATCCAGCCACTGGCACAAATACTGCACTTGCACCCAGGCAACTTGCACTGTGAGGTGTTATATTAAGATATAGTCTCTTCATGTGTTAATTTTGTAATGTAAATGTCAATTACGTAGTGCTGCATGGGGCAGTGATGCCCAAGCTATATAGGTGCTTGTGTTTGCCATGGTACACACTTATAAATATTTATGCTATGATATATATCATAAAATGATATGATATAATACTATAGTTTGAAATATACATAATTATGATATGCATTCCTCTGCTGACTATACACGCATGACTGCTTACTGAATGACTATACAGTATATGCCTGTGGGCAGAAGTATCCATTTGTCCTATATATTATGTACGTATATATATAGTTGTAAGCGAAATGAACCAGGCGAATGTGTCAACCCATGCAAAGAGGACACTCTAGACCTGCTGTCTGCCATGGTGTGCATTATAATTATATACATGGTAGCTGTGTATAGTTTTGCATAAAATGCCATCAGAGAACTATAGCTATAGTCAGATGTTTATAGGGGGCAAGCTGAGCAAGCACATAACATGATGTGTTTCCAAATCCACTAGCCAGTGTTATAGAGTAATCATTTTGGATTTATGTCCCATTATGATATAAGTAGGTAAAGCATTGTATAGCTGTTTGCATTGCAGACAGATGTTACACAGATATTGCATGCAGCAACAATATATACCGATACCTGAACCCAAGTACAGGCAAGTAATAAACAATTGTTATGTATTTGAATAATATAGCAACTATACTGAAATAACATGCACTGTACACTTGCTATCACCATTATCTGAAGCATTTGAACTAAAAAGAAGTAGCTAGGCAGTTTCTAGATCTGCTTTGCAAAATCACAAATATTTGAAATGAAAATACATACAATATTATATATAATTATAATAGTACACCAGTCACAATTATACATCTCTCAGCAAAGCTGTATGCTCTTCTGATCTTGGTCTCCAAATGTGATCACTGGAAACGATTTTCCAAGCTTTACTGCTAGTTTTGCCAGCTGTCTACGGAACTCAAGCGCATCAATGAACATACTCTGAAAATGGCGTGTACCTCCATTAAGTTCAAAGGCATTGCGAGCATGAAACACTATTCTATTGTTGAAGAACAAAAAATCTCCTGGCTCTGAATTCACATTGATGGCTCTGGGAGAAGACTCAATAAAAGTAGCAAACCTGCTGTACGCTTCATAATATGGCTGGACTAACTCCGGATTGACAGCCAAAGGACCGTGTGTATCTGGTTCCCAGCTCACCCCTGTGATGTGACCCCAGTAGTTGAGGGTGAAATGCGGGCGCAAGTAGCTGCAAGGGACAGGGCCAGGCACAGTTTCATCCAGAACGTTGAGGTAGAATGTAGCTGGAACTTTTGCTAACACAGCAAAATCGTAAGGGTGTTTCTTACGGAATAATTCTGCCTCATGAAATGCGTTCAAGTACACCTGCTCTCCACCCTGTACACAACTGTCAAAGGCAAGGCAATGAAAGCTTAAGTACCCAGATGGGGACTCTTTCCACTGATGATCCATGTGTAAGGGAAGCTTCATAGTCAAATTTCCAACATTGTTGGCCTTTTCTGGAGAATTTGAAATCACATCTTCAATTGGCCCATAGTGGTACTGCAAGATATACTCACTCATTTTAAGTCCTATTTCCTGAGACCTTCCCGGTTGTGGGGGGACATTCTTGATCATTGCCAGCTGGCCAGAGGCAGCCCCCTTCATGAATTCAAACACAACTTCATCGCTTGACATGAAGTCTTTGTACTCTACTGGTACAGGGGCCTTCAGTACCTCCCATTTAATCTCCTGAGGAATAGCACTTTTGCCTTCCCCCCAATATGCATGCTTCTCTAGGAACCACAAAGGTAGCTTATTGGAGTGACTTTTGCCCTTTTCCTTCTCTCTCCATTCCAAGTGAACATAGCCATCCTTCTCCGTTGCTTTCTCAATGGTGTAGTTAGGTAGAAGTTCGCATGGATTATAGAATGTGGCTTCATCTGCGACCGTTCGGCAGTCTGGACACCAGCACTGATATCGCAACCACACAGCGTGGTAGGCTGTTGGGGGGTGGTGTGACCAGTGGACTGTAAGCGACCTTCGGTCGCTGGCCACGGAAAGATTCTTCACAGTGGCAATAGATGGTGTTGGTTTGCTGGTTGTCAATCTTCGAATGCGAATGAGCCTTTCAGAGCACCGAGTTCTCGGAAGGGCAGCTAACCAGTTGCCAAACGCATACATCCGGTATCGATATGTAATTAACTGAGCTTCTTGTCGGAAAGGAAAAGCATATATACCTTCTCGGTGTCCGCGTACTGTCTTCCCCTAGCTTGATAGGTCACTGATGTGGTGCATTCATAAACCCTTAAAAATCTCGCAGTGGCTATTGATCCGGCAACCAGATATATAGCCTCTCTGGAATCTCCGGCACCTGCAAGGCCTGGGCGTACAAGGCACAGATCAACCGTGTGAGAAAGCATAGATTATCTATGTGAGAAAGTAGGTAAATACGCCACTACCACTACAACTTAATAGAACAATATACAGGTAATGTAGCGTATAAATGCTAGGCACCAACTTCCGTCCGGAACAAACCTATTGACGCCTCCGTCGAAGAATGCTCTGCACCCACAAAAAAAAACTTGAAGGAGAACATGAGGAAGTGGAAGACAGTTAGCAAGCAAGTACGTTGACCTCCACATCATTGGAATACATCGTAATATTGATACTTAAACAATGCAACCTCCTACTTAAGCAATGGAGCCTCTGTCCCCTACAATGTATCAATGCTTGTAAAGTGCTAACTATATAGATCCACACATTTGGTTGAGATTACATGTAATGACCAAAGACCTTTCCCAGTAAGGACCATTGATAGCTGCCAACTGTGGTATATATCATGTGGCCTAATCAAGAAGCAGATAAAACTATATAATGTATGAGAGCATGTGCATGGCTTCCCTTGCTAAGCACCAGGGAGTTTGAGACCATCCTCAGACAGCTTCTCAAAGCACATCATGTGACAGTACATGCTAGGTACATTTGCACTAGCTATAATTATATATATATACCCATATTAAATTATACCTAGCATGTACTACCACATGTGCTGTGAGGCTGCCCAAGCTGCCTGAGGAGGGTCGGGTCTATCGCTCCCTGGTGCGTGGCGTCTTTCTCATGTTGTCTGAGGAGGGTCTCACACTCCCCAGTGTTTAGCAAGACAAGGCCCATTTAGTACAAATACACCTAGCATGTACTGTCACATGATGTGCTTTGAGGCAGGTGAAGCTGTCCGAGGAGCGTCTCACACTCTGATTTACAGGTTGGATGAAATTATACACTGATTACAAGCGCAGGCATCCATATTTAGGCAAATGCTTATGTAAGCATTCACATTTTATTGCCTTGGTCAGGTTGGCATAATACCCAGTGATTACTGCCATTCATTAGAAAATATAATATGGGAAACAACATGCTGTACACATTTTTTGTTATTGGCAGTTGAATGCTTGCCTTTGTTTCTTTGGCTATAAGTGTTCCTAGGGACATCCAAAAAACTTCCAAATGGGAAGGAGGAGAAAAATCGTAGAGAGCAAGCAATAATGTTTAACTCATATAATTATGTGTACTGTGCATGGGTCAGCTTTAGCTGTGTTGTCTTCTTTGCCAGGAAGATTGTCAAAATCTTTCAATTTGGATCGAAAAGAAATAATAAGGAAGGAGGTGATCTGGATGTTGGAGTGAGCATTATTTATATGGTAAACTGACTCCATGAAATTGTGCAGCTATAGATTGTTAACAGTTCATGTATGGTATTATGGTATACCTATTTGTAGATCCAAGCTAAGCAAACTATAATTATAGCCAGGGTATTTCTGGGAGAGTACTGTTTGCTATATTTGTGCATTTACTGTATAAAGTGACACTAAGTATATACAAGTAATATATTATATTGCATGGAATGTGCAGCGCTTGTGGCAAATATATTGGCCCACGTCACGCAAAATGCTGCCAGACGTCACAGCTCAGGATGAGAAGTTACAGGCAAATTGTGATGGTAGCGAGCTCAGCTTCCACCTGAGCTGTGATGTTCTGCTGCAAAATTCCAGTTATGTACAATTTCGGCAAAGCTCACAAACACGTACTACACATGAGCTGTGAAACAGAGGCAGTTACATGCTATATAATTCAATCCACCTCAGGCTCGCATGTGCAAGCTGTGTACGTTTATAGCCACTACATTTGCCCTAGGATGCAAGCATGCATATTGCAACCCAGTCTCCTCCTATAGTATGCAGAATTCAGTATATGATTGTCATGTATTACACATGCTGTGTTGATTATATAGTGTGGCAACTTGTATAAAATTCCCTGTTCGATGCTATACAATCGACGCAGCAGTAAATGCTTACAGAGAATGTGCATCACTGTGTGTATCCTTGTATGCTGCACATATATAATCAGATTAAATTGTATCTATTTTACTATTGTGCTTAATATATTATAATGATGTATAGCTAAAAAGTGTTCTATTTTGATGATATGTATTACAGGAAAAAACATGTGCGACAAGTGCAACCATAGAGTCTACATGTGCATACATACAGCATGAATGTGTAAATTAGTATATATATATATATATATATACAATAAAGGCTAAACATGATTAAGACTACCTAACTAGAAACTAAATCATACTTAATTCAGCCTATAGCCTGCTATGTTACTATCTAATTAGGTATACCTAATTAGATAGTAACATATATAAAACATATATATATATATATACTTTCTGCAATAACAGGTAGTAACATAATAGTAATTAGGTATACCTAATTAGATAGTAACATAGCAGGCTACATGCAGTCTATAGGTACCTAGGAAAGAAAGGCGCCAATTGAATCCCTAACATCACACTTGCCAAAACTCACTAATTAATGTACGTAGCTGGTCGACAATTGTTTGTAAACTCCAATGACTAAAGTCATTCAATAATTTCAATTAACATCACTTTAATAAATTGTACTTCCTCGTTTCATCCAGTGCATGCATTAGCTTAACAATCATGCTGGTGGTGAGTTGTGATTGGATAATCAATTGATCCTGATGTGATTTGGCAAAGGAGGATTGGGCTTGCAGTGCAGGGGCTTGCCCAGTGCCCACCAATGCAGTCTGAACCTGTGATGAGACAGATGGGAGAGTGCTTGTTAAAAGTCATATTACATATATAGTTTCAATACAAGAGACAACAAGTCTACGTATGGCATCATATTGCTGATATATATAAATTATGCTGATGAAGCGTGTGCACTGTGTATTTGTACATGTTCTCATGTATGTGTGTGTGTGCGCATGAATGTGAGACTTTCTGCAATAACAGGTACTGAAGTTGGTGCCACTTCAGAGAACCCATCACAAGTGCAGTCGCACAGCTGAATTGGACAGTGACAGAGCAAAATTGAGAGAAATTCTGGACAATGCGATACAAACTGGTGATAAGAAGAATACCAACTAAGGCCGCATGGTGAGTTTAATTAACACTTGCCTGTTTGTATGTTTTGTTCATGCATCCTTTAAATTTAAGCCTATCATCATTCCTTTACTTTAGTCCCCATAATTAGAAATATTGTATACTAGCTAGAGAATAGATGGGAGGACAAACATGCTTGCCGCCTTATATTAGGCACATGCATGCTTTAATTCAAGTATGCAAACATTTCATCTCATGAATCCTGAGCACCCATTATCTTTGTTTTCTGACCTAGCTGCAGGCTGGTGCCAGCTGGTGTATTTAAAGTATATAATAATCATGGAGATCATCATGAGCTGTCAGAATGGTTAGGAATCTACAATATTATACAATACTACATAGTGCTTGATAGTCTAATGTTAAATTCTACAGTTGCCATGGTAACATGATCTCATAATGCACCTAAATCCAATGACCATAGCAAGCAGTTTTTGCGGGAAGCAAATTTATGTTTTATAAGAAGCTTCTGTTAGTTACACTATGCAATAATAGAATAGTTATACCTAAAAACCCAAGACTAATAATAAGACAAAATACAGTTCATGTCACAATACAATGATTGTATCTAATTATAAAATGCACAAACATGGGGCATGTACCTATACTGATAATATAATCAGCAAAACGAAGTAAGCTTCCTATCATGATAATATGTGAAGCAGTTGACTTGAAAATAATTGTACAGGAGTGTTCTGCTGTGTGAATGATCGGTAGAGATAATGATCTTTGTAATGAAGAATACTAATACAGTACTTTTAGTTATTACTGTTTCAGCAAAACTGGATGTTCTGCTGATCTTGGTCTCCAAATGCGATCACTGGCAGAGGCTTTCCAAGCTTTATTGAAAGCTTTGCTAGCCGTCTACGGAACTCAAGTGCATCAATGAACATACTCTGAAAATGACGCACACCTCCATTAAGTTCAAAGGCATTGCGAGCATGAAGCACTATTCTATTGTTGAAGAATAGAAAATCTCCTGGCTTTGATGTCTTCTTTATGGCTCTGGGAGAAGACTCAATAAAGTCAGCAAACCTGTTGTACGCTTCATAATATGGCTGGACTAACTCCGGATTGACAGCCAAAGGACCATGGGTATCTGGTGCCCAGCTCACACCAGTGATGTGACCCCAGTAGTTGAGGGTGAAATGCGGGCGTGCGTAGCTGTAAGGGACAGGGACAGGTAATTTCTCATCCACAACATTGAGGTAGAATGCAGCTGGAACTTTTACTAACACAGCAAAATCGTAAGGGTGTTTCTTACGAAATAATTCTGCCTCATGAAATATGTTCAGGTACACTTGCTCTCCGCCCTGTACACAGCTGTCAAAGGCAAAGCAATGGAAGCTTAAGTACCCAGATGGGGACTCTTTCCACTGATGATCCATGTGTAAGGGAAGCTTCATAGTCAAATTTCCAACATTGTTGGCCTTTTCAGGAGAATCTGAAATCACGTCTTCAATTGGCCCATAGTGGTACTGCAAGATGTACTCACTCATTTTAAGTCCTATTTCCTCAGACTTTCCCGGCTGTGTGGGGACATTCTTGATCATTGCCAGCTGGCCAGAGGCAGCCCCCTTCATGAATTCAAACACAACTTCATCGCTTGACATGAAGTCTTTGTACTCCACTGGTACAGGGGGCTTCAGTGCCTCCCATTTAATCTCTTGTGGAATAGCACTTTTGCCTTCCCCCCAATATGCGTGCTTCTCTAGGAACCACAAAGGTAGCTTGCTGGAGTGACTTTTGCCCTTTTCCTTCTCTCTCCATTCCAAGTGAACATAGCCATCCTTCTCCGTTGCTTTCTCAATGGTGTAGTTAGGTAGAAGCTCGCATGGATTATAGAATGTGGCTTCATCTGCGACCGTTCGGCAGTCTGGACACCAGCACTGATATCGCAACCACACAGCATGGTAGGCTGTTGGGGGGCGGTGTGACCAGTGGACTGTAAGCGACCTTCGGTCACCGGCCACGGAAAGATTCTTCACAGTGGCAATGGACGGTGTTGGTTTTCGGGTTGTCAATCTTCGAATGCGAATGAGCCTTTCAGAGCACCGAATTCTCGGAAGGGCAGCTAACCAGTTGCCAAACGCATACATCCAGTATCGATATGTAATTAACTGAGCTTCTTGTCGGAAAGGAAAAGCATATATACCTTCTCGGTGTCCGCGTACTGCCTTCCCCTAGCTTGATAGGTCACTGATGTGGTGGATTCATAAACCCTTTAAAATCTCGCAGTGGCTATTGATCCGGCAACCAGATATATAGCCTCTCTGGAATCTCCTGCACTGGCAAGCCTGGACGTACAAGTGACAGATCACCCGTGGTAGTCTCGCAGGGCCAGACCTATTCTGGTATTGCGCAATACCGGAATAGGTCTGCCCCTACGAGATTAGTGTGAGCACGCCACTACCACTTCAACTTTAATAAAACAATAATTTTATACAGGTAGCGTAAAAAGCTAGACACCAACTTCCGTCCTGAAACGAGCCTATTGACGCCTCCGTCGAAGAATGCTCTGCACCCACGAAACTTGAAGAAGGAGAACATGAGGAAGTGGAAGACACTTAGCAAGCAAGTACGTTGACTAAACCGTTAATGAGGCTACGTAGTGAGCTACGTATATAGCTAGCTAGCGCATACTGTAGGCATAGGTGAGTTATGGCGGAAAAACAGCTAGCTATAGCTAGCTACCTCTACATCATTGGAATACATCATAATATTGATACTTAAAGAATGGAACCTCCTACCCCTACAATGCCAGACTCAACTACTGCAGTCAGTGCATCAATGGGCTCGCTGCCTTGATAGAGCCAGGAGTTCGCACGTGGTGTTTACTGACTTTTCCAAACCCTTCGACACTGTGCCTCATGAGCACCTTCTGCACAAGCTGGAACATTTAGGCATCAGAGGCAAACTTCTCACCTGGATTGGCAGTTTCCTATTGAATCGTAGACATCGTGTGTTAATTGATGGTACCTCCTCTGAGTGGTCTGATGTTACATCTGGTGTACCGCAAGGCTCAATTTTAGGTCCTCTAATATTTATTATCTATATTAATGACATTGGAAATGATCTATCCTCCCACATAGGCCTCTTTGCTGCCGATTGCACTATCTCCAAAGAGGTGGCATCATATCAAGATTGTCTGTCCCTCCAGGAAGACCTTAACAGACTCCTTACGTGGTCAAACAAGTGACAGCTATCATTGAACACTAGTAAGTGCAAGGTAATGTGTATATCACGCAAAAAACACATCCCCACCATCCGATACCACATTAACAACAACGACCTCGAGTGGGTGGAGTCATTCAAATATCTTGGTTTGAAGCTCAACAGTAAACTTACCTGGGAAGAGCACACTATTGAGGCAACATCCAAAGCACAGTGCATGTTAAACTTATTGAGAAGAACTATGTCTGGCTGGCTGCGAGATGCCAATTAAGATCATCGCATATACAGCTCTAGTGCGCCCCCACCTGGAGTATTGTGCTCGAGTGTGGGCTCCTCACCAGCTGAAGTTCATCAGCAAGATGGAAAATGTACAAAAGCGGGCTGCAAGATGGGTATGTGGGGTTACCTAGAATCCAGATGGGCATGGATGGTCTCGTTCCCACCCCGACTTGTGTAGTGAGCTTCAATGGATGACACTTGAACAGAGAAGACGATTTCTCATCCATTGTCAGATGTACACGATCTTACATAGTTTGGAGTGCATTAAGTCTAACAACTATTTTACTATTAAGAATAGGGTACTACGGTCCCACCCCTATTCTGTAATTATTCCTCAATCCCGTACACATTTTTTTAGATACTCCTTTTTTGTTAATGCTCCTCATCTCTGGCATGTTTTACCACCCAATCTTGTGCAATCATCATCCCTTAATGCATTTAGATCCAAATTATTTAATTCTTTATTATCATAATCCTCAGTTCGTCGCACCTACCCCAACTGTGCCCTGTATTCACTATACTCAGTATTCTATTTGTATGTCCTTGGGGAGCACTATATCATAGGATAATTACCTTTTGTGCAACCCTGTCCATATGTCCATATGGACTAAATTAATTCAAATCGAGTTCAAATCAAAATCAAAATGAATCAATGCTTGTACGGTGCTAACTATAATTATAGATCCACACATCTGTGTGAGATCACATGTAGTGTAGACTGGATTAAAGACCTTTCCCACTAAGGACCATTGATAGCTGCCAACTGTGGTATCAGGTGGCCTACTCAAGAAACAGATAAAACTATAGTGGATGTATGACAGCATGTGCATGGCTTCCCTTGCTAAGCACCAGGGAGTGTGAGACCATCCTCAGACAGCGTCACCTGCCTCAAAGCACATTGTGTGACGGTACATGCTAGGTACATTTGCACTAGCTATAATTTGCACTGCCACATGTGCTGTGAGGCTGCCCAAGCTGCCTGAGGAGGGTCGGGTCTATCACTCCCTGGTGCATAGCGTCTTTCATTGTGCTTAGAAACGAAAGACTCCTATAGTGCAAATGTACCTAGCATGTACTGCCACAGGATGTGCTGTGGGATGCCTCATGTTGTCTGAGGAGGGTCTCACACTCCCCAGTGTTTAGCAAGAGAAGTCCCATTTAGTACAAATACACCTAGCATGTACTGTCACATGATGTGCTTTGAGGCAGGTGAAGCTGTCCGAGGAGGGTCTCACACTCTGATTTACAGGTTGGACGAAATAATACACTGATCGCAAGCGCAGGCATCCATATTTAGGCAAATGCTTATGTAAGCATTCACATTTTATTGCCTTGGTCAGGTTGGCATAATACCCAGTGATTACTGCCATTCATTAGAAAACATAATATGGGAAACAACATGCTGTACACATTTTCTTGTCATTGGCAGTTGAATGCTTGCCTTTGCTTCTTTGGCTGTAAGTGTTCCTAGGCATCCAAGAACTTCAAAATGGGAAGGAGGAGTAAATCGCAGAGAGCAAGTTATAATGTTTACTCATATAATTATGTGTACTGTGCAAGGGTCAGCTTTAGCTGTGTTGTCTTCTTCGCAGGAAGATCGTCAAAATCTTTCAATTCGGATCGATTCGAGTGAGCATTATCCATATATATGGTGCATGCATGAAGTTCTAAATGTTGAGAAGAAGGGTTGCGAAGAATCTCAACATTTTTATGCATGCTGTTTCCATTGCAGATCTAAAATGAGTGCATGGTCACCATGAAAACAATAAAATTATGGAGGAGAAAGAGGAGAAAGCCAAGGGAGACTCCACAGAAATCATGCTGGACTAACATGTGCTGCTTCCTCCACCGGAGAGCAGATCTAGAGTGGTAAGGACACAGGCAGTGGAATGAACACGGTTGGTTAGTACACATGGAAGATTGATAATAAGTGATTCACATGTGCAATGCGTATAATGGTATAGATCTAGGTTTGTGTGTTTTTCCAGATGCATATAAGCAGTTAATTAGTAGCAAATTAGGAAAGCCCAAACAACTGGATTTTCGAAGGTGATATCTTTCAACAAACATATAATTCTAGGGTAAGGGCATGTTCACCACATATGCAGCAACATCACGTTACACCCTGGGGTCACGCGACCTCAGGATCACAGGATAACAGAATTACAGGGTCAAAAGGTCAAAATTAGGGTTAGGCTTAAAGTTAGTCTTAGGGTTCATATTCAGGTGACCCTGCTGACCCCAATTGTAACTCACCCTGTCAGCTGCCAAGGTTTGCTGCCTGATATCTTGCACTGTCTCATTCATCATGCAAGTACAATGAGAACGCAAGGAATTGTATACGAGGAGGTACGCCATTGTTCGGTGTACAATAGATCATTGGTTACCTCAATTATCTAGCTATACGGTTCGGTTTTACTCTGTTATTTTTCCATAACAACTTTCTTGAAACAAGACTCCATGAAACTGTGCAGCTATAGATTGTTAACAGTTCATGTATGGCATTATGGTATACCTATTTGTAGATCCAAGCTAATTAAGCAAACTATATAGCCAGGGTATTGCTGGGAGAGTACTTTATGCTATATTTGTGCATTTACTGTATACCGTGACTGCAATTGACTTTGCAAAACTGAGCTGAATGTGGGTAATGAGGGTTGGCATATATGTGTATAGTAACAGTGAGTTCATTTGGAATGCCTCATTTTGAGTTCTGGCAGCTAAAGCACAGTATATATAATAATATATTCTGGTCAATGGACTCAAACCCACCGTGACATTACCATTGCCTCAGAAAAGAAGTAGATTATATACCTGACCATCGAACTTTCTGATTGCTTTCTCTACTGAGGCAGTGCTATACACTTAATGAGTACAATGTACACTGGTTCCGCCTGAGCTGTGTTTTCCTGAATGCAAGTGCAAGGTAGTAGTAAGCAGCAATGTACCATATACTTATCGGAACGACAAACAATGCGGGTAAAGGTGTGGTGTATCAAGCTAAGCTAAGCACAGCTCACTAAGTATATACAAGTAATATATTATATTGCATGCAATGTGTAGTGCTTGTGGCAAATACATTGGCCCACTGTCATGCGAAATGCTGCAAGACATCACAGCTCAGGGGGAGATGTTACAGGCAAATTGTGATAGTAGTGAGCTCAGCTTCCACTTGAGCTGTGATGTTCTGCTGCAACATTCCAGTTATGTACATGTACAATTTCAGCAAAGCTCACAAGCATGTATAAATTATACATTATACTGAACATGCACTACGAAGCAGAGGCAGTTACATGCTGTATAATTCCATCCACCTCAGGCTCGCATGTGCAAGCTGTGTATATAGCCACTCCATTTGCTCCAGGATGCAAGCATACGTATTGCAGTTAACCCAGGCTTCTCCTAGCATGCAGAATTCAGTATATGATTGTCATATATTGCTCAGTGTTGATTATATAGTGTGGCAACTTGTATTATAAAATTCCCTGATGCTACATAATCCATGCAGCAGTATATAATTGCTTACAGAGAATGTGCATCGATCACTGTGTGTATCCTTGTATGTTGCATATATATAATCAGATGAAATTGTACTATTTTTACAACTGTGCTTTATATTTTATAATGAGATATAGCTACAAGTTTTTTTTCAAATTATTTTGATAATAATTATGTATTACAGGAAAAAACATGTAGGACAAGTGCAACCATAGGGTCTACATGTGCATATGTACAGCGTGCATGTATAAATTATTATATATATACAATAAAGGCTATACATGATTAAGACTACCTAAATAGAAACTAAACCATACTTAATTCAGCCTACCTAAGCAGACAGTAACATAACAGGCTACATACAGTCTAGGTAAGAAAGAAAGGCACCGAGTGATGGCCAGGGTCAGATGCCCCTAGGATGGCAGCTATGTTGCCCTTTCGTACTGTCACTGAGATCCTCTGAGATGGTGGTGAAGTAGGGGCTCTGAAGCCTTCAGGTGGCAACCAAGGTCTTAGAGTGAGATTCGGGCCTCAGTTCCTCCACTTCAGCATACTTGGCTTCTTCTTCTTCTTCTCGGCTACGTTTGCCATCACACCCACTTCCCGTGTGGCCAGGGTTGTGCACGAAGGTGCAAGTGTATCGAAGCAATTGGCATCCCACATCAGCACTTTCCCACCTCTCCAAGGAACAACGGGGGCTCCATCAGCTCACTTGCCATTCGATTGATAGAGGCCTGTGGATTCCAGATGGATGGAATCTTTGTAGCATCAAGAGCCCTTTTGCTGATGTCATTGAAGGCTGCATGGCAGGGATGACGGCCTTTGCTGAAAGTACAATGGAGTCCTTGCGCGCTGCGGTGATCCACCATTGCCCTGCAGTAACGACACTAAAGTGATGCACAAAGTAAAACCCCAAGGTGCAACCCCAGTAAAACCCCAAGGTGCAACCCCACTGTGACGTGGATGACATTATCCTGCATGCAAAGGCCCCCAGACAACAGAGGCAATTGTGCTAAGCCACACTTCCGCCTTATTGGTTGCCACTGCCGACAAACGCGCACCAGTGCCAGAGTCTGGAGAGGCTTATAACAATTAACGTTCAGCTTGCGCAAATCTTGGGGGTTTCCCAAACCTTCTGACAGTGGGAGGCCTGGCCCGATGGAGGAGGCCCATCATGGCCTTCCTGGGCAGCCTCAGAGGCAGCAGGCCTATAAATGCCATGGATCGAGGTGTGAGGGGAGGATGTAGCTTGGAGAGAGGTACGAAGCAAGTGGCATCCCACACCAGCACTTTCCCACCTCCAAGGAACAATGGAGGCTCTATAAGCTTGCTTGCCATTTGATTGATAGAGGCCTGTGGTTTCCAGATGGATAGAGATCTTTGTAGCATCAAGAGCCCTTTTGATGATGTCCTTGAAGGCTGCATGGCAGTGATGACAACCCTTGCTGAAAGTAAAATGGAGTCCATATGTGCCGCAGTGATCAACCATTGCTCTGTAGTGACGACACTAATGTGTTGCACGAAGTAAAGTCCCTAGTCGCAACCCCCTTGTGACTTGGATAGCATCATCCTGTATGCAAAGGCCCACAGACGACTTAGGCAATTGTGCTAAGCCACACTCCAGACTTCTTGGTTGCTACTGCCAACAAACGTGCATGGGTGCTGGGGTCTGGAGAGGCTTCTAACAACAGCTTGCACAAATCTTGGGGGCATCCCAAACCTTCTGAGGCCAGGCCCACCATTCTAAAGAATCTCTCGAACGAACAGCTTCTTAGCCTTGAGTATCCACAGGAATCGGCAAATTTCGTGTATAGGTGGTAGTGCCTGCTTGCTGTGCATGTTTGTAGATGCTTTGTGCATATTCCTGCACTGTAGGCACATGTGTGTGTGTGTGTGTGTGTGTGTGTGTGTGTGTGTGTGTGTGTGTGTGTGTGTGTGTGTGTGTGTGTGTGTGTGTGTGTGTGTGTGTGTGTGTGTGTGTGTGTGTGTGTGTGTGTGTGTGTGTGTGTGTGTGTGTGTGTGTGTGTGTGTGTGTGTGTGTGTGTGTGTGTGTGTGTGTGTGTGTGTGTGTGTGTGTGTGTGTGTGTGTGTGTGTGTGTGTGTGTGTGTGTGTGTGTGTGTGTGTGTGTGTGTGTGTGTGTGTGTGTGTGTGTGTGTGTGTGTGTGTGTGTGTGTGTGTGTGTGTGTGTGTGTGTGTGTGTGTGTGTGTGTGTGTGTGTGTGTGTGTGTGTGTGTGTGTGTGTGTGTGTGTGTGTGCATTGCATTCTATATGTAATATATACAGGTTGCAATCACTGCAACTTGCGTGAGGGCTAAGTTAGTATGGCGAATGGTGGGCCTGGCCTCACGCAAGTTGCAGTGTTTGCTGCATCATGCTGTGTTGGTCGATCGTCATATCTGCATGGTTGGTGGTGGTGGTGGTTGTAGTTGCATGTTGTTGCTGCATCCCGTACCGACTGGCCCCAACCTTTGCACCTTGTGTTCTGACCTTTGCACCTATATAGCGCAGATAGTCCACTTGCACACATGGTGGTATCACCCTCTGCGTCTTGCGCTGGTGGTGCTTTTTCATCCAGCCACTGGCACAAAAACTGCACTTGCACCCAGGCAACTTGCTCTGTGAGGTGTTATATTAAGATATAGTCTCTTCATGTGTTAATTTTGTAATGTAAATAATAGCAGTTACATAGTGCTGCATGGGGCAGTGATGCCCAGGCGATATAGGTGCATGTGTTTGCCATGGTACACACTTATAAATATTCATGCTATGATATATATCATATAATGATATGATATAATACTATAGTTTGAAATATACATAATTATGATATGCATTCCTCTGCTGACTATACACGCATGACTGCTTACTGAATGACTATACAGTATATGCCTGTGGGCAGAAGTATCCATTTGTCCTATATATTATGTATATATATAGTTGTAAGCGAAATGAACCAGGCGAATGTGTCAACCCATGCAAAGAGGACACTCTAGACCTGCTGTCTGCACCCTGCCATGGTGTGCATTATATATACATGGGAATTGTGTATAGTTTGGCATAAAATGCCATCAGAGAACTATAGCTATAGTCAGATGTTTATAGGGGGCAAGCTGAGCAAGCACATAACATGATGTGTTTCCAAATCCACTAGCCAGTGTTATAGAGTAATCATTTTGGATTTATGTCCCATTATGATATAATTAGGTAAAGCATTGTATAGCTGTATATTGCATTGCAGACAGATGTTACACAGATATTGCATGCAGCAACAATATAAACCGATACCTGAACCCAAGTACAGGCCAGTAATAAACAATTGTTATGTATTTGAATAATATAGAAACTATACTGAAATAACATGCACTGTACACTTGCTATCACCATTATCTGAAGCATTTGAACTAAAAAGAAGTAGCTAGGCGGTTTCTAGATCTGCTATGCAAAATCACAAATCTTTGAAATGAAAATACATGCAATATTATATATAATTATAATAGTACACCAGTCACAATTATACACCTCTCAGCAAAGCTGTATGCTCTTCTGATCTTGGTCTCCAAATGCGATCACTGGAAACGATTTTCTAAGCTTTACTGCTAGTTTTGCCAGCTGTCTACGGAACTCAAGCGCATCAATGAACATACTCTGAAAATGACGTGTACCTCCATTAAGTTCAAAGGCATTGCGAGCATGAAACACTATTCTATTGTTGAAGAACAAAAAATCTCCTGGCTCTGAATTCACATTGATGGCTCTGGGAGAAGACTCAATAAAAGTAGCAAACCTGCTGTACGCTTCATAATATGGCTGGACTAACTCCGGATTGACAGCCAAAGGACCGTGGGTATCTGGTGCCCAGCTCACCCCTGTGATGTGACCCCAGTAGTTGAGGGTGAAATGTGGGCGCAAGTAGCTGCAAGGGACAGGGCCAGGCACAGTTTCATCCAGAACGTTGAGGTAGAATGTAGCTGGAACTTTTGCTAACACAGCAAAATCGTAAGGGTGTTTCTTACGGAATAATTCTGCCTCATGAAATGCGTTCAAGTACACTTGCTCTCCGCCCTGTACACAGCTGTCAAAGGCAAGGCAATGGAAGCTTAAGTACCCAGATGGGGACTCCTTCCACTGATGATCCATGTGTAAGGGAAGCTTCATAGTCAAATTTCCAACATTGTTGGCCTTTTCTGGAGAATTTGAAATCACATCTTCAATTGGCCCATAGTGGTACTGCAAGATATACTCACTCATTTTAAGTCCTATTTCCTGAGACCTTCCCGGTTGTGGGGGGACATTCTTGATCATTGCCAGCTGGCCAGAGGCAGCCCCCTTCATGAATTCAAACACAACTTCATCGCTTGACATGAAGTCTTTGTACTCCACTGGTACAGGGGGCTTCAGTGCCTCCCATTTAATCTCTTGTGGAATAGCACTTTTGCCTTCCCCCCAATATGCATGCTTCTCTAGGAACCACAAAGGTAGCTTACTGGAGTGACTTTTGCCCTTTTCCTTCTCTCTCCATTCCAAGTGAACATAGCCATCCTTCTCCGTTGCTTTCTCAATGGTGTAGTTAGGTAGAAGCTCGCATGGATTATAGAATGTGGCTTCATCTGCAACCGTTCGGCAGTCTGGACACCAGCACTGATACCGCAACCACACAGCGTGGTAGGCTGTTGGGGGGCGGTGCGACCAATGGACTGTCAGTGACCTTCGGTCACTGGCCACGGAAAGATTCTTCACAAGGGCATAGTGAGTTTCTTTAACTTCCTTCGCAATTACTGGAATAGCTTTGCTGGTTGTCAGTCTTCGAATGCGAAAGATCCTTTCAGAGCAACGAATTCTCGGAAAGACAGCGAACCACTTTCCAATCGCATACATGTCGTTCAATTAGCGGCTTCGAGACAATCCAGTGATGTATATAAGTTGCTATAATATAAGTATAGATATGCTCCGTCGGTATGGTGTTATGCTTCTTCGGGATGCAAAAGTAAGCCTTCTCCGATGTCCTTTCTGTCATTCGATTGCCACCCGAGTGAGGCCACACTAGCTCACGTGCGCAGCCAGTCAAACGTCTAGGATACAAACCGCAAAACGATAACTATGCGCATAATAATAGCCTAACTCGAAAGGTCATGCCACACAGAATGAACTGAGGTGAGCAGCTCCTGCTCATATATTAAAGCTGTGACGTGCAATAGGGAGAGTTCCACGCTCCGCCCGATATACAGACTGCTATGCCAGACTGCTTTGTTTGAACAAGAGCAGGAAAAGGCATCACAGTTCAATGGCTATATCAGCAGAAACTGAATGTATAAAGGATGGGGATGTGTAGCAATATCCAGTGGTTAGTGCCACACAGTATGTATAAACTGTGTTCAAGTGTTGTGGAAATGCAGCTACAGTGGGAAGCATTGTGTACTGTCAGAAGACAGCGCACGTGAGCTAGTATTGTGTAGCACGCATTCAACAGTGTTTTTACATGAAGTTATCATTAACATTGTTATTTAGTGCAAAAACACTGTTGAATGCGTGCTACACAATAAATATCACCTTATATGTCATCCACGCATCTAGCTAATGATTGAGAAATTTGTATATAATGTTGTTTGCACAGTTACCTGCCAATGCACATACTAAATGAAAATCGCTATTGGATCATAATTACATGACGTGCATCACCAGTCTCCAGCTGTGCAGTGGCTGCACTGCACAGAGGAACACAAAGAAGTACAGTAAAGGGCTGATATATAGTATAGGCTGATTAGGTCTATAGTAAAGCTGTGATGGATTGAAGAACGTCCATGTTTCTGTACATAATAGGCACCTGCATGGGGTTTATCAGTGAAGCACTCCTAATTGTAGGCATTTTATCACACATCTCCATTTTCATGAGTGCATACTAACCTTCCTCCTCCTCCTCCTCCTCTTCATTTTTGCAGCTCTGAATTGCTTGCACAAGGTTGACATCACCTCAAACGCATTGGATGTGTTCTGTAGCTACAGTGTATCTGAAACAATGCTCACGCACAAACACAAGTTTGCTACTTAGCCAGTAACATCACAATGTAACTTAGCTAGCTAAATACGCATTGTTACACAGGCCCACCCGCCACCCTGCAATCAAAACAAAAGGCAGCTAGAACAATCTGTGACAGATAACACTGCACTTGTGCTGCTTATGCTATCGCTAGCTGGTGTCACAAGAGATAGCTAGCTATCAAAATGCATGCAATTGCTAATGGCTGATAGTTACATGCTTTGGCAGGTGACTTGATTGCACAAGCTGGACGTGTGTTTTCTAACTACCGTAGCTATATGGAGCTGGAGAGGTGAACGCATGCATGAGAGAGAGACTGATGAGCTTTCATTGTATACACTAGGCCTGTGGGGAGTCTAACGTCGGTCTATCGGGCTAGACTACTATAGGCGGGCTTTGAAATCGCGTGTTTCATAGGAGGTGAATACATGAGAGAGAGAGAGAGAGATGAGCGTTCATTGCATACTCAGGCTCGCCCCACCTAGTGAGCTGTTTGGTATGTATGTAACCGTACGTTCAACCGTCAAATATTTGTTGTCTGCCCATGGTCTGCCTGCCACATTGTCATTGATGTATGCTGCGAAATCGGGAAGACAAGCGACTGCTGCAGTTGCCCGGTTTATTCGCTGCAGTGTCAGACAAACCAGTAGTCAAACGCACATACAGCAGCTGCACATTCTTCTGTGCACAAGCCCAGTATGTGACTACCCATTGTGAAGCTTCACTATTGCAGAATCAATGCAGTGCCAGCTAGGCAGTGTGTGTGCTGCCGTCTTTGATTGCAGTCACTCCTGCATACTTGCCGCCACAGCATCAGCACGTCCAATGCTCAGTTTGCATCCATGGTGCAGGAGTGGTAGCTAGACGTAATGTGTGTGTTGCCGTTCTTGGTTGCAGTCACTTGCTGTTCACTGCCGCCACGTACAATGCTCAGCTAGCTGTGAGGCTCGTCCCATAATGCTGTGCATTCGTCTAGTATACCTACTATTGTCTGGCGACTCACGACGGCCTAGCGAGCTAGACTATACTATAGGCGGCTCATTTTATGAAGTAACGGGCCCATTTTATTTATAACTAGCAGTGAAGCCCGCCTTCGGCGGGCTTCACTGCTACGGCGCTCCTTCGACAGCGGCCCTTCAACGGCGCTCCGGCGACTGTAATTCAATGGCAGAGCCTTGATGGTACCACTGTTAGCTAAATTCTCAGTTCTTCTTGCATTTGGTAGCTAGCTATATAGCTCTTGACCATATACAAATAACACCATCCCGGGAATATGTAGCCGAAGCAAGCTGTCTGGCAGTTTGGCTTGGGCAAACCACAGAACATGCCATGTTTCTGTAGCTTATTTGGGCACAATGGTCCGTCTACATGCCTTTGCGTGCCAGAGAGCACGAACATCTCCTCTTGGGCATTGAACCACCTTTTACAGCATGTGCTAATCATGACAACATTGGCAACAGGTGACGACATCATGACAACCTATCAACATTTTCACAGCTTGCGCTAATCATGCTGCATATAGCTAGAGATTCATGTTTGTTGAGCCTATTGAGCTGCAGAATGCATGGTTGCAATTATGCTATTGGGTACATCATGAAACATCATCAATGTAACTTTTGTTATCACATGCATAAAGTATTTCATGTTAGTTCCCACGATGGCATTTCTAGATGGCGCTTCCACACTAACAATGTGCGAACCGTGCACGGAAGTCCGTATACTTTCTCCGTAAAACCAAAATGGCGGACGGTCGTTTTCTGGTTTTTCGCCGCGCGCTCCTCGGCCGAAGCGTATTTGCGCACGTCGCCCCCTCGAGGACACTCTACGGTAGGGGTTTCAAAGCGCTGTGAAGGTTTCGTGGCGATTTGGTTGCGCGCACGCGAGGATATCGCGCACAACCGTTTTCAACTCCTCTTTATTAATATAGATTATAGGTAGTCTGGCCAGCTAGACCGTCCCTTCCTCGCCCCTCGGCGCTTGTTGGGAGGGTCTAGCTGGTCAGACTATAATTATAATTATATAGGCTATGGCGAGAACGCGTGTCTCATTGAACGTTTTCGTTTGCGATGAGCTCCACCACATGGAGAATCCTCGACTTCAGCCGGACTTCAGTCAGTTCCAAACGTCACACCAGCAACAGCTCGAGCAGATACCCCGTGTCTACTGGGAGTGCCTGCAAGACAAGTTAATCAGAGGAGTGAGTATCGGTCGACGAGATTTTGGACTGCAATTGCTAGCTACCTCACCCACATGTGCTAGCTGTGTTGCTGTGTGTCCGCATGTGCTTCACTTGGCTTCTCGGCTTACACTGAACTGTGTGGAGGAAGTGGACTTTTATTGTCTAATGCCTGTAAAATTTCATTGCAAAAGACAGTTGCTGCCTTTTGCATTCTAGCAGTCTCGCGTGGCCGAATCTGCTGCCGATTGCTGTCCAATTCCACCACCACCACCACCACCACCATAGATATATCGTTATCGAGAGTGCATAAGAGATCTCTTATGTACTCTTGTTGTTATTCAATTGCTTCCCAGTTCCACCAAGTTTGCCAACAGAAAGTTGTACTGATTCTGGCGATCAATATGTAGCGATACGTACCTACATATGGACTCAACTGCCTCCCTCACCCTCACCCTCACCCCCCTCCCACACACGCACCATCATATATGCAGTGAGTAGTCTTATACAGCACATTTCTAATGTAACTGCTCACAGGACCACAAGTTTCACTGTATTTGGTAGATCTACACAGTGTGTAGTGACGAGTGGTGTGCATCTGCACTGGAACCCCTGCAGGTTTACGATGCAGGTGAACACTTCATGATGTCTCCTCTTGGGGAGGATGAGGGTGGCCGTGGGGTGTACAAGGTTGTTACAGCAACAGAGGAAGGTGTCAAGCACAGCAAACCCAACAAGTGTGTTGCGTGTATATCTGTATCTGTTGACTTGTGTATTACTGCGTCTGTTAACCGACATATGTCTGTTAACTAGTATGGCTGTATATTCGTAGTTCAAGCACCACGTTTGCAAATGTACATCGAGTGAGTGTACTCACAATTGTGTGCATGTAGTTTCGTACCCACCCCACTTAGCAATCAATCAATCAATCAATCAATCAATCAAGGGTACATATCTCCATGACTGGAGGTCATCCCTATAAGTCTATAAAACTGTATCTGAAAACAAATGGAAGTACATATGGCTACACCATGGTAATAGGTACGTAAATCATTTAAAATTATCAGTCCATCTCATCCTTGGTCTACCTCTCGGCCTTCTTCCCTCCATCACTCCTACATAAACTCTCTTTGTGGTCCTGTCACTACTCATTTCTTCCAATCTGCACTTCCACTTTTCCTGCCTCGTCCTTATCAAATCTAACACGCCTTCCTGCCCCAGTTGCTGCCTTATGTCCTCATTTCTCCATCTGTCTAGTCTACTCACCCCCTGAATTCTTCTCAGCACACTCATTTGGGTTGCCTGCACTTTCCCCTGCTGCTGCTTCGTCAAACTCCACACCTCGCATCCATATAACAGTGAAGGCATCATCGTGGCATTGACTACTTTCAGTTTCGTGCTTTTACTTAGCTCCTTCCTCCTCAGCACCGCCTCACTCATCCCTCCAATTGTTCTCGTAGCACTCCCAATTCTTGCCTCTACTTCCTTCTCCATCCTACCATCGCTACTTATCATCACCCCCAAATATTTCATTTCCTCCACCTGCTCAATAACCTGATTTCCAATTCTCACTTCACAGCCACCTCTCTTTCTTGCTACCACCATCACTTTAGTCTTCCCCCAATTCACTTTCAAGTCCCATCTGCCCATTGCATCACTCAATGCCTGCAGGTTGCTCTGTAGCCCCTCTTCAGACTCAGCCATCACCACCATGTCATCTGCAAAGAGCAGCACCCCTACCTCACCCGTTGATAACTTCACCTCTCTCACAAACTCTTTTCTTGCTTCTCTTGTCACCTTATCAACAAATACATTAAACAACCATGGCGATAGTGTACAGCCTTGCCTCACTCCCTTGTGCACCCCGAACCACTCGGACTCTCTACCTCCAACCCGCACACTTGCCTTTCCATCCTCATACAGTGCCTCAACTGCTCGTAATAGTCTTCCTCTCACACCATACTCCTCCAGCACGTTCCATAACTTTTGTCTATTCACATTATCGTATGCCTTTTCTAAATCCACAAAAGCCATGTACACCACCCTGTCCTTCTCAATCGTCTTCTCCACAATCTGCCTGACTGCGAAGATTTGGTCAATACAGCCCCTTCCTGCTTTGAACCCCCCTTGCTCATCCATTACTTTCTCCGCCGTCATCAACTTCACCCTGTCATTTAGCACCCTTGCATACACCTTTCCGACCACACTCAATAGGCTTATCCCTCTGTAATTAGAGCATTCTAGCCTACTGCCCTTCTTGTAAATGGGGATGATCTGCGCTTTCCTCCAGTCAGACGGGGCCACCCCCACTCTCCATATCATATTGAACAGCATCACCAACCATTTCACCACCACTTCTCCCCCAGCTTTTAACATCTCTGGCATCACCCCACATACACCCGGTGCCTTCCTCATCTTTAACCTCTTCACACCCCTTCTCACCTCCTCCATCATTATCTCTGGGTCATCTTCCCCTGCTACTTCACTACGTGGCATGTTCTGGTCTGGCCCTACCAAGTCCCCGTACAACCCTCTAAAGTGCTCCTTCCACCTCTCAATGACCTCCCCTTCATCTACCAGCACCTGGCCATTCTCATCATGAATGCGGCTCATACTGTCTCTTGATCCTCTTCCCTTCACTCTAGCCCAAAATCTCCGTGGGTTGCCCCTCACATCCTTCTCAAGCTCTCTTCCAAACTGAACCCACTCCTCATTTTTAGCTCTTCTCACCACTCTCTTTGCCTCTACCTTCGCCTCATTGTACTTTTTCTTAGCTTCTTCCGTGCCTAAATCCAGTAACTGCCTATACATAACAGCCTCCTCCCATTCTCATTGCATATCTCTTCGCCATACCTCCCCAGGACCTCCCCCCAGATATCTGTCTCATCCCCCACTCTGGCATTCAAATCCCCCATCACAATCAGTATGTCCCCTCGTGCCACTCTCCCAACAGTGTCCTGCAGCTTTACATAGAACTCATCTTTGACACTCTGGGTTCTATCTTCTGTCGGTGCATAAACCTGTACCACAGTCACCCAGACACCCTCTATCTTCAACCGAATCCACACAATTCTCTCATCCACGCATTTCCACTCCTTCAAATACGCGCCAAATCTTCCTGACAACAAAATTGCCACACCACCTTTCGCTCTTCCCTCCTGCACACCTGAGTATACACATGATACACCCCCAATCTGCTTCAATCCGTTACCTCTCACCTTCGTTTCACTTACTCCTACCACCTCCAGCCGATATTTCTTCATTTCCGCGACTAATTCCTCTTCTTTACCGTTCATTGACCTTACATTCCAACACCCGAATCTCCTAACATTACCCTCTAAACCATTT
>OX465034.1:6918719-6950079 GCA_949841015.1 Aplysina aerophoba | reverse complement strand
GGAGGTTGCATGCCATGCTGCTGCTGACAACACAACAACAGTTGAAGTGGAGGACATCCTGACCGAGCTGTGGAGGTGAGCACGTCCACTACATGTGCTGTTGTAGGGTACATTAGGGTGACTGTAATGGGTGGTGCACTTTCATGCCTTCTCCACCCAGGGAGGGGTGATTCTGGTATGGGAGGCAGCAATCCTGATGTCATTGTTGTGTAATGTAGTGCGTATAATTATAGTGACCTGTCATTATTCAGAGCTTTGATCTGTTTCTGTCTTCAAGAAATGGCACATGCCTGCTAAATGTTGTCACACAAGAGACATACATGGCTTCTAGGTGTGGTTGCCAGGCGGCACAAACTCCTCTGTGTTGGGCTTCTCATGTTGTCAAGCAATACACAAGATGACCTATTGGCAGATAACCTATAGGTTCTTTCGAAATCACAAACACACAATTATTACCTATAGCCAAAAATCACCTAGAGCAGAGTAATATAAGAGAGAGTGAAGGGTGGTTGTCGGTGGGTGTCGTAGCTTAGTCGCAGAGCACTGGCGGCTTAAGCCAGAGGCCCTGGGTTCACATCCCGGCGGCACCACTTTTCTTTCTTTCCCTCTGCCATTTCAAAAAGTCTTCGGACAGTAACGGCCCAGATAACCTCTATCGGTCCTCGGCTCAGATTTGGTTGAGCCCCATCTATCAGGCTCCCTATGCTGTGATGAAGCTTAGATTCTTTCGAAATCATAACCTATAGGTGTAGCGAACCGTACATTGGATATTTCTCAGGGTGACATGCGTACAGCATATGTTCCTGGCCAATTTGTATTACAGTAGCACAGCAATGTTTGCACATTCACATTTGTGATGATTGCTCCTAAGCAGTCAAATATAGCATTTCTTCCCTCCTACTTGTAGGTTCAACAGCTCTTACTCACTTTCCTCAGCTGTGAGTTGCATCTGCTGAGATGTACCTTGTACTGTGTGCGCATCTGATTCCTTTCCCATCACTTAGTGAATGGCTGATCTGATCTGATTCATACCATTTTGATATTATCATGTAGTATTTCATTAATGTCAGATTGTGTTGACTATTGGTTATAGTGAATGACTAGTATTATATCTTATTGAAGTTATATTGCTAAAGTGGAGATTACATACATGAATGCATATGCAGTAGTTCATCCATACGAAAGGCCTAATTGGTGTGTACATCCAAGTACTTACGTACGTATGTATTGTCCCCTGTATGTAGAACACTCTGGAAGAGCGCGTTCCTGTGTGGTTTGTTTTGGATGAGTTTGGCTCTTCCATCCAGCACTCCTGCCAGCCTTCCTTTGCCATGGTACCTTTCTATTATGTGCCCAAGCAAGAGGCATACAGTGTGATATGGCCACTGAGGGACATTGAGTACGGAGGTATTGCAGTGGTAGTTATGTAGGTTATGGTAGTTACGTACATACGTAGGTAGCATATGGACCGAACACACACACGATGCACAGACACACACACGCACGCACACGCACACACACACACGATGCACAGATCTAGACACACACACACACACACACACACACACACACACACACACACACACACACACACACACACACACACACACACACACACACACACACACACACACACACACACACACACACACACACACACACACACACACACACGATGCACAGACACACACACGCACGCACACACACACACACACACACACACACACACACACGATGCACAGACACACACACGCACATGCACACACACACACGATGCACAGACACACACACGCACGCACACGCACACACACACACGATGCACAGATCTAGACACACACACACGCACATACATGCACAAACAAATGCACATATAGTATTCACGGGTACATGTATGTACGTATGTATGTCAGACTGCCTTTGGCTGATAGTCTTTCTGTTGAAACCACAAGTGTTTCACTTGGGGCGGATACAGAAGCAGCCATTCATCCAGTACTTACTATCCACACTATCCATCTAAGCCACACTGAAAAAAGCTGTCTGTGGCTCTTTCGTTTTTTGTATGATGTCTGGGGGGTAATCGCTGGTTGCTGTAAATATGATTGTGGTTTCCATGGCCGTGCATCAATTTTATTTACGTAGCTGGTCAGATTGACGTTAATATCCAGTGATTATTGCTGAACATCCCTTGGCCTCACTATGGCCTTCTGTGTACAAATTCCCTATCTTGGCGTCCAAAGGAGCATGTAGGTATGTAATGTGTATGTGTGTACTTTGTGAGCTGTTACCAGCTACGTTAGTACCAGCTCACAAAGTGCACACATACACTAGACACAGAAGAGGCAGTTACACCATCCACCTCAGGCTTGCGGGCCGACAACCATCCAGCGCAAGTGCCAGCCTCGAGGTTGCGGGTCTTAAGCAGTTGGTGGATTTGGAACACCCGTGACTGGCACATAAACGGCAATGTGGGACGAGGGAGCGTGGCCGATTCTGTACCTCGCATGGCTGAAACTCCACGTTAGAGAGTAGGTCATTTGTACAGGTATGGCTCCAGGATTCACACCTGAACCACTGATGATTGATTTCACTCTATGGAATCAAACATTGTCTGACTTCACTCACTGTGGCACACCCCGCCTGACCCCTTCCTTGTCTGCAGCCCTACCTGATATAAAATTGAATGGAACTGAATGTATTGGAATTATATTGCTAAAATGGAGATTACGTACGTACATGAACAGATATGCAGTAGTTCGTCCATGTAATAGGCCTAATTGATGTGTGTGACACACACACACACACACACACACACACACACACACACACACACACACACACACACACACACACACACACACACACACACACACACACACACACACACACACACACACACACACACACACACAACACACACACACACACACATGTACAATGCACAGACAAATGCACACAGGTATATGTATGTACCTATGTGTGTCACATAGCCTTTGGCTGATAGTCCTTTACTGCTTCTGTTGAAACCACACAAGTGTTTCACTTGGGGTGGATACAGAAGCAACCAGTCACCCATGCCAGTACTTACCATCAGTAAGCCGCACTGATGAGGGTCAATGAGGTCAAGAAAGCTGTCTGTGGCTCTTTCATCTTTTGTTTGATGACTGTGGGGGGGAGGTAATTGCTCGTTGCTGTAAATATGATTTCAGTCTGCCTGGCCGTGGATCAATTTGATTGATCTGGTCAGATTGGCTTTAATTTCCAGTGATTATTCCTGAACATCCCTTCATTATGAGCTTCAGTGTACAAATTTCCCTATTTGGTGTCCTTACATACGTACAGGTATGTAATAATGTGTGCAGGTACTTACAGGCTTTAGGATTCACATCTGAACCACTGATGATTGATTTCACTCTATGGAATCAAACATTGTGTGACTTCACTCACAGTGGCACACCCTGTGTGACGCCTTCCTTGTCTGCAGCCTTACCTGTTCCCTGTTTGCCTGCAGATGAAGTGACTGTGGACTATGCTGCCAACCTCAAGGAGGGGTTAATGAAGTCCATTCACCTGTTGCCATGGAAGCCGGACTCCCTCCCTCTGGACAGCCCACTGTGGGAGAAAATGTCTGACTTCTCACTCCCAGAGATAAAAGTGAGTAGTTTTACTCCTATCCGGCTAGGCTGTTGTGACTGGTGGAGTGTGAACTACTTAACTTACATAACTATGCAGTCTGTGTCTAGTCGTTTTACACTGCATAGATATTTTGTTAGTCCTAGAGAGTACGGCTGCGGACATAATGCCTTCTGTTTGCTCTGATTGGTGCTGCTAAGGTTAAGGGCACCTACTGCATGACTTCATACTGAAGAAGCGAATGAAAAGAAATCACTGTCGAGTCACACAGTCATATGAATTGGTCTAATGAGACAAACATTTGTCCTTCACAGTGCCTTCTAGTCAGCACCACCTCAACCTGTTATGACGGCCACCTCCCCATTGTCACCTCCCCATCTCTCCTCCTTAGGTGCGGCTCAGTGAGCAGTGGCCTGACCCCGCCTCCACCCCCAGTGGACCAGCAGCCGTTGGTGCTAAGAGACCAATTAAAGTGTTCTCTGAGCTGCAGATTGTCAGGAAGCACCTCACACACAGTGCCTTCCAAATTGTGGACTCAGAAGCAGATGCTGACATTCTCTGGATGTGCAGACATGTGACGGACTTTGAGTGAGCTTTGGTGTATAGATACACTGCATTGCATATCTTTGCACATGAATATACTTATTCACTTTTTATGGTGAACATCCTAAATCAGGACACCTCCATAATCAGCACAGTTGGATCTGATCCCGAGGGTGTCCTGATTATTGAGGTTCCACTGTACATGTGTACGTACATATGTACGTACGTATGTACGTACGTATGTATTTGTGTGTACTTTGCTCTGTTGAAGCTCATCTACATATGTAGTTTGGATTTATACATACGCCCCACGCAGCGCCCTTCCCCTTGGTGAGCTCTTTGTCAACCAGTTCCCGTGTGAGGCCCTCATCACCTGCAAGGACCTGCTGGCTCAAGTGGCCCTCAGAGTGGGTGGGGCCGGTGCAGATGAGAGGGCGGGGCCAGAGTGGCTGCCCCTCACATACAACTTGGTGTACGAGCTGCCTCAGATGGTGAGGGAGTACTACCAGCGTCAGGAGAGGTGAACAGTCCACATCACATGTGGACATGAAGTTTATTAATGTGTAGCTGTATAGCTTGCATGAAGGCACTCCCACACTGTGTAGTCAATATTGTATATTCAATATTTTCAAGACACATTAGTTCATAGAGGACAGTACGTAATGGTGGTTTGCTTATGTTGTTGTTGTCAATGCCTGTGTAGTGGTGTGCCCAATGTTTGGATTGTGAAGCCCTGGAACCTCGGACGAGGGATGGACTCACTTGTCACAGATGACATCAATGCCATCATTCGTCTCAGCGCTGCCTCACCACGAGTGGGTGACACTCACCATGCATGCATGGCAATAATCTGGCCAACTAGACCCAACCTCTCGACTTATGGCCTCTGAGGAAATTGGGAAGTTTGGTCTAGCGGGCCAGACTAGCAGGACAATGGCTCAGTGTGACCATTTGCATCAAGCTAGGCTTGCCCCCTCCCCCCTTGTTTCTTGAAACTTTAGCCTTCTCCCTCTTTGGATAGCTTTCTTAATGCAGCACAGCAGTTGTACATACATGTGTATGTATGTATATTCATATATATATATACGTATGTACGTATGTGTGTATGTGTGTATGTGACAATATAACATTATCGTTCCGTTCTTATGAAACGAAATAAAAACAGAATGACCTTTTCCGTTGTACAAAACACCCTCCTCGTTTAGATGAAACAGATGGACAGTTTTTAGAACAATTCATCGCTGAGTAAAATGACCTCAAAACGATTTGTCGCTGAATAAAACGATCAAGAACGATTCGGCGTTGAATAAATGATTGGGCAGAAGTAGAGCATGCGACTAAACCGCAGTTGTTTCATTGTCGTCCCTTATCTGCCGCTCAACAAGTGCTTTCACAGCCGCCGTCGTCTTCATTGGTCGTCCTGAGCCGGGTCTTCTCTCGATGTTATTCTGTCCCTGTGCTTCTGTAGAAACTTGTATATCCCCATTCGGTTAGCTATCAAGCCCTCCTCTCGTAACATGCGGCAGATAGTTGGCGGCTTGTAGGCCATTTGTAGTCTTGCGTAGCCAGACCGCTTTCACCTGGCTATGCGAGCCCGTTAGCACAAAGTAGAGACTTCGTTATCTTAATGAAAAAGTTTTTTTGAGCAATTCACGCAACATAGATGATATGTAGGTCGAAACGTCCTGATTTATTGTATGACATCTATGCTGCATGAATTGCTCAAAAAAACTTTTTCGTTCACGTATGACGCAACAATGAGCCTCTACAATATTAATTCATTATCTCTTGTATCTGCTGTACATCTCTTGCCGCTTGTGAAAGGCAGAAACAGCGAATCCTCCCCTAAGCTACCCTTTTATACAGTGCACCTAATTGTGTATGTAGACCGCGTGATCTTTAGTTTCTCCTCAGCTTGAAAAGGCCTAAGTGGCTAGGTATAGACATCACAAAACTTTTGTTCGCACTAGCCAAAAAAGTGACAGTTGTTATTCCGATGTTTCAGTAGCATACAGCTACCTTCATCAGGGAATGATGACAAAAAGAAGCACTCATGCATTTAAAAGGGTGATGGTGACAGTAAATGATGTGACAGATGGAGAAATGCTGAATGAATAGCGTTAATAAATTAATAAAATGAAGTATGAATACCGTTAATAAAATGAAAGTATGAATACTGTTAAGGATGAAAGGGGATGTAGTAATGGTGAGCAGTGAGTGAGATTAACAGTGGAATGCAGCTAGAAACTAGTCCAGAAGTGCTGTATACTCCCTAGGTAGAGTCCCCTTTTCACGATTCAGCGTGTGTGGGTGGCGTTGGATGTGCCAACTCTCCAGGAGACACCGTGTGGTCACAAAGGGTTGGGCATCAACAACCTCAGCCTTTGATAGGTCCATACGGTGGCCAGTGGACCATGTGTGTTCTGCCAATGCAGATGCAGCCACATCTCCATTCTGAATTGCCCGTCGGTGTTCAGATAACCGGTGTTTCAGAGTCCTTCCAGACTGACCAATGTATACTTTGGGGCAACCTGAGCAGGGGATCTGATACACCACCCCTGCCCGCTGGTCCCTTGGTACATGGTCTTTGGGGCGAACCAGTTGGTGGCGTAGGGTGCAAATTGGGCGGAAAGCCACCTTGATGTCCAGTGGCCTAAGGACCCTTCTTACTGCCTCTGACAAGCCACCGATGTAGGGCTAGGTGAGGCTGGTCCCTGGTAGCCTCTGGTCATCTTCTGTTCGCCTGGGTGTCCTGTTGTCTGAGTACCTGTGGATGAACCCTGATGGGTAGCCATTGTCTCTCAGCGCCTCCAAGACCTTCTTTTCCTCCGCCACTCGTTCTACACTATTTGATGACAATGTGCTGGCTCTGTGCATCAATGTCCTCACTACTGCTGCCTTGTGTGCCATGGGATGGTGTGAGTCAAAAGACAAGTATTGGTTGGTGTGTGTGGCTTTTCTGAACACTGAGGTGGTGAGGGATCCATTGTCATCTCTTTGCAGACACACATCCAAAAACGGTAGCTTCCCTTCTGTCTCCTACTCAGCAGTGAATTGGATGCATGGTTCAATGCTGTTCAGGTGTCTCAGAAACTGCTGCACCAGGTCACGGGGGAGGGCTGTGAAAGTGTCATCCACATAACGTCGCCAAAAGCGGGGATGGGGGTGAAAGGTGGTTAACGCTCTCTCCCCAACATCCTCCATCACCAGGTTTGCAATCACTACTGAAACAGGAGATCCCATGGCCGTGCCATAGACCTGCTGGTATACCTTCCCTGTAAACTGCAGAAAGGTTGCGTTGAGGCACAGTGTCAAGAGGTCCATGATACCGTCCACACTAGGGTCTGTTCTCTCTGGGAGGGTTTGGTCTTTCTCCAGCCTGCGACGTGTAACTTGCACTGCCAGATCGATTGGGACACAGGTGAACAGAGATACAACGTCAAAGGACACCATCACTTCATCCTCTGTCAGGGTCTGTTTGGAAATGAATTCTGCAAAGTCCTTTGAGTTGCGTACATGTGAGGTGGTCTGTCCCACCACTGGGGCTAGTAGGCCTGCAAGGAACTTTGACAACCCGTAAATTGGAGAAGCCACAAACGACACAATAGGGCAGGGGGGGGGGGACATCCGGTTTATGTACCTTCGGCAGTCCATACAGTATAGGTGTTTTCCCCGCTGACCTTCTTAAGCATGCATACACCCTGTCAGGGAGTCGGCCAGACTGTTTCAGTTTCATCAGTGTGCTGTTCATTCTCCTCTCTAGGGCAAATGTTGGGTCCTTTTCCAGTGGGCGATAAGTGCTCTCATCTTTTAGCATCATCAGCATCTTTGCATCATAGTCAGTTCTGTTCATCACAACCGTGGCCTTACCCTTGTCAGCCGGGAGTACCAAAATGTTCTCATCGCATGCAAGATCCTTGAGAGCCTTTAACTCCCTGGGTGGTACATTCCTTGGTGGCATTCTGGCACGGCTGACAGCTCCAATGATGCTCATTCAAGCTTTGGCTGCTACATTCTCACTGACTCCAGACCGTCGGATTGCAGCCTCTATGCTGGTGACAAAGTGAGCAGTGGGGACACGTGTTGGAGCAGGCGCAAAGTTCAGACCTCTGGAGAGTACAGAGATGTGAGAAGCATCAAGGTGTTTGGATGACAGGTTGACCAGCCGGTGGCTGACACGGCTCTGTGGGTGACTTTGTCTAGCCAGGAGATTGTCAAACTTTCTCTTGTGCCGTTCCTTCGTCTGGGAGGAAGTCCTTGTCTGGGATTCATCCTTGTACGATTCTAGGGCTGTCAACTTCTTCTGACAGCTGAGGGTAAACTCCAGCTGCCGCTTCTGGAAAAAGCAATTATAAATGCATGAGTGCTTCTTTTTGTCATCATTCCCTGATGAAGGTAGCTGTATGCTACCGAAACGTCAGAATAACAACTGTCACTTTTTTGGCTAGTGCGAACAAAAGTCTTGTGATGTAGTTTCTCCTCAATTCTGCCAGAAGGCAGTTAAACAAGCAGACGAAAGGGATAGTCCAATTAAACGATTCAACCTCTCCTTATAAATGAAACCGAAACAAGCGAAACGATAACGTTATATGTTACATACCATATGCGTGACTGTACTGTATGTGCATATGTATGTATATTATGTATGTATGTGTGTGACTGTACTGCCTATACATGCTACACAGGTGTCCTGCAGGTACATCACTGACCCTGTACTCTTCTACCGAGACGATGTGGGTGGTTATGTGAAGATGGACATTCGCTATGTCCTCCTTCTCAAGTGTGTGCAGCCTCTCGAGCTCTATGCTAATAGGGTGTTTTGGCTCCGATTTGCAAACAAGTGAGTACACATGACGTCCACACTTCTAAGATGACATTTCAGAGTTTTTGGGTTCTCTATACTATCTTCAGTGTGCCTACAGTGCTATATTCCCTTGTAGTTATGCCTCAGACTTACTTCATTTAAATTATTGCATGAGTATAAATTGTGTTTTTCTTTGTTCTGTAGTTTAATTAAAACCGATCAAACTTAATCTTGGCACGTGCATATCGTATTTGAGTAAGTGTGCATTCATTGATTGCACAACCACTTTTAACCTCTGTCCAGCTGTGGATCAGTGCACATGTGCTTGCATGGTAGTGAGCTGCCTTGATCTATGCACAAGTCCTGACGGCCAGCGGTACAGTGTACTGGGGGTCTCGGATCCCCTTCCCTTCAGTTGCCGTGTCCCTCCCTTCCCTTCCTCCCATAGGCCCTTCTCCTTAGCTGATCTCAATGACTACCAGACCCACTGTACAGTGATGAACTACAGAGAAGATGCAGTGTTGAAGAACATACTGTACGATGAGTTTGTCCCACTCTTTGAACAACAGTATCCTGATCACCCATGGAGGGAAGTGGAGGTTAGGAGACACAAGCAGTGTAACACATGTATCAATTACACCATGTCTCCTGGGTCCAATGCTGTTGATTGTGTCACCTCGTACCCGTTCACACAGTTTGTTTCTGGGTATATATAATTATCATGAATAGTGTTTGCGAACACATATATACAGAGAGTACTTTTTGTACAAGTAACACATATAGTGATATACGTATACTGCCCCTCAAATATTATGGTGAACTTTTGGTAAATCATGCTACCGGTCACAATTACAGTACCTTCTAGGTACCTTCCCAACATACTGTATCAATGCAGTGACAATCACCAGCTATGGACAGTGCCATGTCCATTCGCACAGCAGTTTCCAAAATGTCCGCTATTATCCATAGTATGATTAGTGAGCGCTACCTTCTCAATAGACCTTTTCAGTTGGCTGTCCGTGACAACAAAACGGTTAACTGAAGCTCGTCGCAGGAGTATACTGTTTCCCCTACTTTTGCGAATGGTACGGTAACTGCCAAGTATACACGCATGTATAATGCTGCGAACCGTCACGATAGCAAGAGCTAGCATTAACTGTTTCGTTCCCATTGACTACCATACTTTAACATAGGAGTTTGGCTGCCAGGTTTGGCCGCCGGATATGACGTAACTTATGCTATTATCACCTTCAATTAGCATTCCACGAATACTATAGCCTTAACTGAAAAGGTCTATTTCCATGGCAGTGAACACAAGGCAATTGTAAAGAGGTCACACACACACAGAGAGAGCAGGTTGTTGATAGTATTGCTCGAGGATAGCAGTGTGATCTCCCTACACCGTCTGGATTTGTGCCTGGTGCCAAATTGAATCGCTGCCAAACCTCTCAGCCACCTTGAGTATCTACCGTAGAGTGTCTTAGAGAAATTGATCTGCGCAAACAAGCTACAGCCAAAAAGAGCGCAGCAAAATTCACCAAACGACCGTCTGCCATTTTTTAATGAAGAAAGTATACCAGAAACCGCGACAGATTGCGTACGTATTATAGACTATGGTGATTCGCACCTGTGAAGGAGAGAACAAAGACATTTGTACCTCCAGTTCGGAGTGGATAGTGCACTTCATACGCACATGTGACACAAACAGCACCCACAAGTTAACTACTGTACACCTAAATTGCGCAAAATGTGTAGACGTGCAAGCATCTATGCAACTGCGTTAGCTCACGGCATTGTGTACACACTGACCAGCTTTAGAGAGCTTCTATATAGAACATTGTGCAGTCACTACAAAACAGCTTGCTGTGGTGCTACATATTCCCCTGATGGTCTCATTTGTATGTGAAGTATTTTATATGTGTATTTGCTATCATACGTATGCACTGCAGGAGTCCATATTTTCCTGCCTACGACAGTTCTTCCAGGCTGCTGTGTCAGCTCCTCCTCCAGCTGGCATTGCTCACTCTCCACAAGTCAGTACAGGAATGAATGTTTGGGGATTTACGTATGGTCATTTTGAGTTTTGTGTTGGGGGAGTGGTGTCTGGAGGAAGTGGGATAGTGGTAGGGCTAGTGCATGAAAGATGTGGGATGGTTTCATTCATTCAAGTCTGTACATTTGATCACTAATGAATCTCTACAGTACGCATGTGGGACATGGCTAAACAAACAAATATGGCCGCCGTCGTGGGCGATATTGACCTTCGTATATATTTTCGCTTGTTTCTCCTTCAGGCTTAGTGGGATTAGAGCGAGGCCAGTATTAAACGAAAGACTATGAAGTCTGTCGAGAGGAATCGGCGTAAATGAAGTCGATCAGTAAAAGAGCGGTAAATGCTCGTGTGGTAAAATTTGGAAAGAGCCAGAGAGACAAGAATGGCATCACTCGCTGCGCAATTGCAGTATCTAACTTTTCCATGTGGGATAAGTTGTTACAGAAGTCTGTTGAGAAGTTACAACAAGAAAACTACTAGAAAACTATTAACACTGGTAGTTTTCTTGTTATAACTCCTCAACGGACTTCTGTATGCATAGGTTCATAGTATTTTGTTTATTTTGTCAATATCGCCCACAACGGCGGCCATGTTTGTTTGTTTAGCCATGTCCCACATGCGTACAATGAATGGATTATCCCTCATTTACTATTCAGAGTCGTGCTCTGTATGCAGTTGGCTTGATGCTGGAGTGGAGGAACGGCAAAGGTGAGTGGGCAGGAGTGTGGCTGTCTATGGGCTGTCACACGTGTGCAGTGCATAAGAGTCATGTGGAGGAAAGAGGGTGCCATTTCAAGTTTGCTTCTTATGACAGTGATAGTGCTAATAGAAAGCTGTATGCTGTACGTATCCATAATAATGTGTGTCGGTGAGTTAGAAGAGTCTCCCAATTTACAGTTATTTTCTTTCACTACTACTCATATCTCTATAGACCACTTGCATAATGACGTCACATTGCGTCGTCGCTCACATGACATTACATCACGGTAGGCAAAAAGCCTACAGCAAAGCGTTGTGAAGCCCTGTAGCCAGTCGCCGCGATGGCCAAATTGTCTGTAACGAGTGTCAAATTTGACCTAGTGTTAGCGAAGCTTTGACTGGATAACTCAGCGGATAGAGCGAAACTGGAGAGGGAGTTATTCGGCCTGACCGTCGCGAAATTGAAGGATCTGTACAAGACGCTGAAGGTTAAATTCGGAACAGCTACGAAAGCGACACCCGTCGGCCGTTTTTTGTCTCAGTGGCAAATGGGGTTTTTCGTTGATAGCGAAGACGAATCTGCACCCTCCGTATCAGCTTTAAAACCGTGTGTTGTGGATGAATTAGCCCAGCTACCATCTTTCGAATCTGTAAGCGCGTGGTCAAAAGATTTGCGCGTGTTGTCCGACTTCACGTTTATGGACTTATACACATACCTCGTGGAAAGCAAGGACAAGTCATATGATAAGGAGAGCCTGTGGTCCTTTAAATCTCTGAAGGGCTACAGGTATTTCAGCAATGGATTTGTACAGAATGTATGGATTCATGAGCTACCCACTGGCAAATATCTCTATCTTCGTTGCCACTGCTTTGCATTATTAACAAATCAAGAAATTTTACACTGTCTGTGCATGAGTTGCAAGGGCACTGTTTATTCGGCTAATTGCCAATGCAAAGCAAGACTTGGGCAAGCCTGTAGTCACGTTGCTGCTCTCCTGTTCAAGCTTGAAGAAATCAAGCGCCAAGGGTTACCAGCAGTGCCAGAAGATGTCACCTGCACGGGAACACTGCAACAGTGGTATGTTCCACCAAAGAGAGATGTGCAAGCAGCATCGGTCAAAGACATCTCTTTTCCTAAGGCGCAGTATGGAAAGACACCTAAAGTTGTAAGTAAACGGCTGGATGACAGCAACTTTAAGCCACAAGCTACCATCGGCAAAGCTGCTCTTGAAAACCTATTGACACAAGTGTCACTGGCATATCCCAAAAGTGGTCTTTTACACTTCTTTGAAAATAAGCCTCAGGGTGTTATGATATGGAAGCATCAGGGGTGCTTCCAGAAGCACGAAATGCTGAGAAAATGTTCGGTGTCTCAGATCATGGGGTATAATCAGCTACAGTACCCAACAGCTGCCATGAATGGGGAACTCGGCATTAGAGTACAGCTCAAGCTGCATATATTGATCACAGGAGACAGGGTGGGCATCAGGTAACCATCACCAACAGTGGCCTTACATTGTCACAGTCTCACCCATTTCTTGGAGCTAGCGGTGATGGTTTTTTGTCAGAACTTGGGTGTGAGAGGCAAGGTGTGCTAGAGGTCAAGACCACAAACATTCACCCACATCAGTTGGCAAGCAACCCAAAATGTTGCCTGAAGTACAACTGAAGCGAAATCATAATTACCATTATCAGGTGCAAGGAGAATTGGCAATTTTAGATGTTGCGTGGTGTGATTTTCATCAACGTGCTTTCTTCTTTTAGCTGCTCTATCTGCTCTCTCAGGATTGCTCCTTGCGACGATCCTCTTCTTTTCGTCGTTGAATACTGTAGGCACGTAGTCCAAGCACGTCACGGTCCTTGGAAGGCTTTCCCGAGACGAAGTGGTCACTGCAAATTCGATGGTGATCTTTTAACTCCCATTTGTCGCGAGACACGGCTCTAATCCACAGCCCACGGCGCTCAGAATCCTCTGGGAAACGATGGAAGGTGACCGTGCTCGTCTTAGAATGGCAATTGGCACAGTTCACGGCGCAACAAGTGGTCGGCCCGGCTCACTGTTCACTATAGTGACGCGCACAATCCAGAAGAATGACGAGGGGTACGTTAAGCGTCCCGTGAACAAACCTGGTAAGAAATAACGACAAGCCACAGTCTTTCGACGTCTTTGAATCCGTTTTAACTTCACCGTCCTATCCTTAACTATGGTCGCGCGGTTTCTTTTGCCTACCGTAGAAAACCGCGCGAAGTCGTGACGTCATTATGCAAGTGGTCCATAGCTAGGTACTTGTGACAGGTATTTGTAGTACACACTGACACACATCCCATGCACATAAACATACATACACGCACCTATGGATCTACTCACACACACACACATACATATGCATGCACACACGTGCACATACGTATGCACTCACAAACACATAACAAATATATGCAGGTACGTACACACGCCCACTTGCACACTGAAGCACTCACACACACACGAACATATGCACTCGCGCGCACACATCTATATGCATGCACGCATGCACACTTGCACGTGCAAGCACACATGCTAGCATGTTGCTTCCTGAAGACCTGCAGTGAGTAGTTTCTCTGTCACTGTGTGCTCTGTCTCTTCTTGCCACACAGATGGTTGCAGGAGGATGGTCCCTCAGCTGCTGGAGGTGAACTACAGTCCTGACAATGAGCGAGCATGCAAGTACTACCCTGAATTCTACAATGATGCCTTTTCAGTCCTGTTTCTTGATGATGACAAGAACAACTCTGTTGTCAAACTGGTCTAACCAAAACGGTTGTGCACTTATCTCTTAAATCTTGTTTAGTGAAGTACAACTGAGCAGCATGCTGCTCGGTCTCTGCATGTTCTGTGGTGTAGCATGTCTTGGGAATGCAGTTATCCGCTCACTCTTGTTATAAAGTGATATCATTTTCTGTGATCTGTCTGAGACAATAGAAACATGCAAGCATGAAATCTGCTATGGCATGTGTTTGGCAATGTAAATGGTTTGTATAGCTGTGCATGTGTTTAGATATTATAATATTATTGAGGTGTCGACCAGCATTTTGTTATGATCTATATATATATAATTATTAGCTGGAGCTAATTATATTATAACACTATAATATATTTATGTATATATTGTAGCCATTTTATCACACATCTCCATTGAGTGCATACCAACCTTCCTCCTCCTCCTCTTCATCTTGCAGCTCTGAATTGCTTGCACAAGGTTGACATCACTGCAAAATTATTAGACGTGTCTTGTAGCTACAATGCATCTGAAACTCACGCACAAACACAAGTTAGCTATTCAGCCAGCAACAGCACAATTTTGTAGCTAACATAGCTAGCTAAAACTACGCAGGTTCTGGCCTAGATGCGTATTGTTGCGTAGGTCCACCTACCACGTTGCAACCAAACACAAAAGGCAGCTAGAACAATCTGTGCCAGATAACACTGCACTTGTGCTGTTTGTGCTATCGCTAGCTGGTGTCACAAAAGATAGCTAGCTATCCAAATGCATGCAATTGCTTATATTATAGCTATCTAGACGTAAACAATTGCCAGTAACAGATGGTCACTTGTTTTGGCAGGTGACTTGATTGCACAAGCTGGACATGTGTTTGTTATTAACAACCGTAGCTATATAGCTAGAGCTGGAGAGGTGAATGCATGAGAGAGAGAGACTGATGAGCTCTCATTGCATAGTCTCGGCAAATCGGCAGTGGGCACATATAAGGGAGGCATATCTATGGTCTGGGGAGGCTCACGACGGTCTAGCGAGTTAGACTACTATCTATTTAGGCGGGCTTTGAGATCGCGTGTCTCATTTAACGTTTTCGTTTGCGATGAGCTCCACCACATGGAGAATCCTCGACTTCAGCCGGACTTTTGTCAGTTCCAAACGTCACACCAGCAACAGCTCGAGCAGATACCCCGTGTCTACTGGGATTGCCTGCAAGACAAGTTAATCAGAGGAGTGAGTCTCGGTCGACGAGATTTTGGACTGCAATTGCTAGCTACCTCACCCGCATGTGCTAGCTGTGTTGCTGTGTGTCCGCATGTGCTTCACTCGCCTTTTCGGCTTACACAGAGGAAGTGGACTTTTATTATAATGCCTGTAACCTTTCATTGCTAAAATAGTACATATAGACTCAACTGCCTCCCTCACCCTCACCCCCACACCCCACGCCCCACCCATCCCACACCCACACACCATCATTCGATGTAGACATTCGGGTGTCTATGCAGAGACTATTCTTATACAGCACATTTCAACCGTAAATGCTCACGGGACGGCATGTTTCACTGTGTTTGGTAGATCACCGCAGTGTGTAGTGACGGGTGGTATGCATCTGTGCTGGAACCCCTGCAGGTTTACGATGCAGGTGAACACTTCATGATGTCTCCTCTTGGGGAGGATGAGGGCGGCCGTGGGGTGTACAAGGTTGTTACAGCAACAGAGGAAGGTGTCAAGCACAGCAAACCCAACAAGTGTGTTGTGTGTACACTGCAGGGCTGGATGCTGCTGGGCTCGCAACATTGCATGTAGGTCCTGTGAATACTATTTTGGAATGTTTTAAGCATAAAATTAACCTATTGTATATATATAGATGGGTAGCCTGAACTATAACAAAACACTTTGTACATAGCTATAATATCATATGTATGCAGTGTCCTTAACATTTGTAGTAGTGGGGTATCATATAAGTAGTCATTTCAATGGAGGTTCCACTGTATAATGACACTTGCGTTTTCCTCTACCGTCTGGCTTTGATATTTCACTGGCTACAATGTTCAGTATTAGTCTAGGATATTACCATAGACAATTTTGGTTCTCAAACTGAGCTTTTTGTGAATATATGGTTGTACGTACATAATAAAAATCCAATGCCAAATCCAAAATCATGGTGTTTGATTGTTCTCTTTATTACTCGTTGACATCCAGACTACTTTCTAAAGTCTGAAATGAGTATTAACACATTGCTAAGGAACCTCAGTCTGTGCATTTTGGACGTTTCAGTGTTTCCATCGCTGTCAAGCCCCTATATCTGTTAACTTGTGTGGCTGTATATACGTAGTTCAAACAGCACGTTTGCAAATGTACATCATATGCGTATATTCTTGATAGTACATATGTAGTTTCGTACCCATCCCACTTAACATAATGGTTACTCAAACACAACAACGACAGGTGAGGGGAAGGACATCCTGACAGAGCTGTGAAGCTGAGCACTTCCACTACATGTTCTGGCATTAGGGTGACTGTAATAGACCACTTTTACCGCTGATTTACTTATTATGTGATACACACACATGCATATATATATATATATACCATGGTGATTGCACAACCATAGGAACTTAAGTATTGCGAAGTGGTCGCATATATCCTATATCATTTTTGGGCAAAAATGGCGTCATTTCATGAAGCAGTTTTAGGCAAAGGGTTCGTATGTTGAGCACTCACTATAGTATGTAGTATATATAATATGGTAGGTCGGTCCATACCCTCTATATACGACCTCGGCGGCATATTTACCTCTGGTTGTATATATGGGATATGGACCTCCCTACCATACTATATATATAACATATAAGGTGTCATTATATTTTGTTATTGTACTGCTTCCATTTTGCGTATGAGTAGCGAATAAACTGAAAAACAATGGCGCAATAGAGATGGGCACTAACCACATTAAATCACTGTAATAACTTTAGGTGTCAATTGGAGAAGTGTTATTAGCACGATATTAAACGTCTTTTTTATTTGAAGCATGACATCCTGTTTGGTATCAAAGGATTGTGGCATTACTGATAAGAAGAGGTCAAAACCCTGTTCTTTCCAGGTGGTGCACTTTCATGCCTTCTCCACCCAGCGAGGGGTGATTCTGGTATGGGAGGAAGCAATCATGATGTCATTGTTGTAATGTAAGACTTATCATAGACTCATGAAGGAACAGGACTGGCAACGCGAACAAGAAGTTGCCGGAAGGTCGTACAGGTCACGTATTTTGTTAGCAACAAGAAAATGGCAGCAGCACCAACATGACAAAGCGAGTACAGACATTTTATCGATGTTTTGGACAGTTTGGGAGTGAAATATTTGCTGTAACTCGTACTCCAGGAGAGGAAAGAGGTAAACAGAAGAAGTAGATTGCTTCATCCGCAGATGAGCGGCAGGAACACTTGCAGCGATTTTGTAAAGCCCTTTTACAGCGTATTGATCGCTGTATTGCGAAGCCAACAGCATCAGTGGACCTGCGGAGGGAGAAATCATTTTAAATGTATTACCAGTGCTTTGGATTGCTTAAGTTAAATGGCTGTTGCCGGTCCAGGGGATGAACTACGTATACACCTCCACACAAGAGTGGACGAAAACTATTAATAGGGGAGGCCTTTTTGAGGTCACAGATGCTGTCTTTGTCTTTTTTCGGCAACTTGAAATTTGAATGAGGAGACTTTCACGACCTTTACTGGGAGGTAATGTGGATAAGGAGACTGCTTGGGCACATGTTTTGAGTGATGACAAATTGTTAGCTCATTGGTATGGTTTGTCAAGCCAGATGCCTCATGAAAGGCCAGTGTACGTTTGAAGGAAGTATTACTGTACTTTGTTAATGACCATACGTGGACGTGCACTTGCAAACAGATGCTTGTACAGTACAAGACAGACAAAGGGAAAGGGACTTCACTCATCACTGATGATCTTTGCAGCCGGATTGAATTGGTGGCATCCTCTACAGTCTTCGAACTAGGGTTTCCAGTCCAGCCACCACTTTGCCGCACCTTTCCAAAGAAGTTCTCTAAGGGATCTTGATTGAATTTCCCACTCAGGATAGGATGTAACACTGCTGGAGGTTACAATCACTCAGCAGTTCCTTAACTATCTCAACAGATGATAGCACTGTATAAGGATAGACACACAGACATTCAATTATAACTGTTGTTACAGTGTCCCAAACTCAAAGTTAAGCTACAAACTGTTGCAAGTATTATTAAAATTGTTGATATCAGCTACCTGTCATTGTAAGGCCTTCACGTGCTTCCTTGGACAAAAGCATGAGAGCCTTCTGAGCTTCACTGAAGCCTTGTCTGTTGCTCACTCCTGCCTCCCAATCATCACGGTAGCCGAGGAACGCATCCTGCAGCCATTATCATCCATCACAAGAAATTAAATTAAATTGAGTGTCATAGTACTGTATCTAAGTCCACTTTGTACTGTGACTTCTGCTTGCAAAAATATACTTAAAGTCTTTAATCATTTGTGCTTGTATGTGGCTTCTTTTCTTGTGTGCACGTACTTTGCTGCGTACATCTAGCATGTCAATGAAAGAGACCAGAGCAGAAATGTTAAGTGGCTAAAGACCTAGAACGGAGGGCCTTGAGTCGCATGGCAGAACCAGAGGCACCTGCACAAAAGGGAGTACAGTGAAGGTGTTGGTATCATGCGAGGTGAAAAACACACATACAATACAAAATAAGGGCACCTGCATGCTATATAAGGTGGGAATGCAGGACCAAAGCAACAGCTTATATGTACATATTGTGTACATTTGTACATATGCAATTGGAGTAGCTAAATGCTCAGAGATTGCATTGGGTCTGTAGATCTCTAATTATAACAATGCAAGATCTTACCCATAGAACGAACATCCCTTGGAAATGAGGCTGTGGATGGTGCAACTGGATCATCACTAAGCCCCAAGGTGGGCTCTGTGGCCATGGCCTCTTGGACCTGACAATGTGTATCTTCATGCAAATTATCATATTTGATGTATTCTGGACATTTTGAAACTCAGCAGTAATCCTGTGCCCACCCTTTTTTCTTTTCGTCGGTAAGGGCATAGCTCGAGGCATGTCGTATAGTACAGTATGTGTTACAGTGTCCCTAACTCAAAGTTAAGCTGCAAACTGTAGCATAGTGTTATTAAAATTTGATATCGGCTATTCCTAGCTAAATTGTCCTCGTTCTTACCACCATAGGAAGGAATTGCTAGCAGGGCTTGGCCTAGTTGCACAAATGTACTCTTCTTGTGGCACCTTTCCTTCGCTGTTTGCGAGCAGCTTTAGAAGGGCCAGGATAAAGATCATAATTTATTACAGTAACAGCATTAGGGCCACAATAAATCGCTGCCTACACAATGCATCACAGATGACACTTAGCATCCATACCATTGGACTCACCAGGAACTCCTTGCAGAGGCAAATCCTTCGCTCCCAAGTTCATTCGTCTGCAACGTTCCCTTTTGGAAGTGAACGATCTCAGCGTACGAGCATCCCACAAAGGTGCGAGTTGCACGTTGCCATAGGTCACTTGTAGTTGTAATGTTACCGCTGACTACCTTGAAAGAGGCCAACGTTATGCAGCGATTTGTAAGCGAACATGTCGGGAAGTTTGCCCATTAACACTTTTCCTTCGTTATGAAAGCTTTGGGATCCTACTACAATATATGGAAGATAGGGAAGTTATAATGACTTCCGTCCAGTTCATGTCGTCAGTTCCTTCATGCGGCTATGTTGGTATGTGGTGACCTGTCAGTATTCAGACCTTTGATCTGGTTCCGCACATGCCTCTAGTGGGCTCCCAATGTCAGGTCACTAAAGTCACTAAAGGGACACACACATGGCTTCCAGGCAGCAAAATTCCTTTGTATTGGGCTTCCCATGTTGTCAACAATACACTTGACTCCTAATGGCAGGATGACCTATAGGTCTAGCAGCAAGCCTTACATTGGATACTTCTCAGTGTGACTTGTGTACAGCATCTGTTCCTGGCCACTTTGTATTACAGTAGCACAACAATGTTTGCACATTCACATTAATGAAGCATTTCTTCCCTCCTACTTGTAGGTTCAACAGCTCTTACTTGATTTTGTCAGCTGTGAGTTGCGTCTGCTGAGATGTACGTTGTACTGTGTGCGCATCTGATTCCTTTCCCATCACTTAGTGAATGGCTGATCTTGCACAGCTGTAGTTTGTGAGGGGGTTAGTGTGACGAAATGCTACCTGTTTTGATTGACTCGACTGCCATTTTGATATCATTTAGTATTTCATGTATATACACATGCAAGGCATTTACAATATTACTAATGTCAGAGGCAAACACAACAATGGCACAATGTATCAGAGGTGTTGACTATTGGCTCTGGTGAATGACTATGATTATATCGTATTAAAATTATATTGGTAAAATGGAGATTATGTACGTACATGAATGCATATGCAGTAGTTCATCCATATAAAAGGCCTAATTGATGTGTGTCCAAGTACTTACGTACGTATGTATTGTCCCCTGTATGCAGAACACTCTGGAAGAGTGCGTTCCTGTGTGGTTTGTTTTGGACGAGTTTGGCTCTTCCATCCAGCACTCCTGCCAGCCTTCCTTTGCCATGGTACCTTTCTATTATGTGCCCAAGCGAGAGGCATACAGTGTGATATGGCCACTGAGGGACATTGGCTACGGAGGTATTGCAATGGTAGTTACGTACATACGTAGGTAACATATGGACTGAACACATTGAGTACAGACTGTACAGTACATATATTCAGTACAAAGGTATGTATTGCAATGGTAGATATGTAGGTAACATATGGATCCAACACACACATGCACAATGCACAGACACATGGACAGACAAATGCACATAATTATGCAAATATGGTATTCACGGTGTATGTATGTACCTATGTATGTCAGACTGCCTCTATTGAAACCACAAGTGTTTCACTTGGGACAGATACAGAAGCAGCCAGTCATCCAGTACTTACTATCAGTAAGCCACACTGATGAGGGCCAATAAGGTCAAAAAAGCTGTCTGTGGCTCTTTCATCTTTTGTTGCTTTCATCTTTGGTTGATGTCTGGGGGGTAATTGCTGGTTGCTGCAAATATGATTTCAGTCTCCCTGGCCATGAATGACATTTATTGACCTGGTCAGATTGGCGTTAATATCCAGTGATTATTGCTGAACATCCCTTGGCCTCACTATGGCCTTCAGTGTAATAATTCCCCATCTTGACCATACCTACATGCAGGTATGTGATTTGATTTGTACAGGTAATCACTCCAGGATTCACACCTGAACCACTGATGATTGATTTCACTCTATGGAATCAAACATTGTCTGACTTCACTCACTGTGGCACACCCTGTGTGACTCCTTCCTTGTCTGCAGCCTTACCCGTTAAGATTGAATGGAACTGAATGTTGCTATTAGGAAAGGTACATACTATGTATGTACTTGCGTGCAATTTGTGTATGCAGGAGGGGGCATTCGTTATATTGAATTATTAAGTTGTACACCATTCGCATCAACCTAGGCTTGCCCCTCTCCCTATTATTCTTGAAACCATAGCCTTAGATAACGTACCTTTCTTAATACAGCACGGCAGTCACATGTATGTATGTATGTATGTATGTATGTATGTATGTATGTATATATGTATGTATGTATGTATGTATGTATGTATGTATGTATGTATGTATGTATGTATGTATTTATGTATATATGTATATTACGTATGTATGTATGTATGTGTGAGACTGTACTGCCTATACGTGCTACACAGGTGGCCTGCAGATACATCACTGACCCTGTAGTCTTCTACCGAGACGATGTGGGTGGTTATGTGAAGATGGACATTCGCTACGTCCTCCTTCTCAAGTGTGTGCAGCCTCTCGAGCTCTATGCTAATAAGGTGTTTTGGCTCCGATTTGCAAACAAGTGAGTACACATGACATCCACACTTCCTAAAGTGACATTTCACAGTTTTGGGGCTCTCTAAACTATCTACAGTGTGCCTACAGTGCTATATTCCCTTGTAGTTATGCCTCAGAGTTACTTAATCTTTAACTATTGCATGAGTATAAATTGTGTTTTTCTTTGTTCTGTAGTTTAATTAAAACCGGTCAAACTTAATTTTGGCACGTGCATATCGTATTTGAGTAAGTGTGCATTCATTGATTGCACAACCACTTTTAACCTCTGTCCAGCTGTGGATCAGTTTGCACATGTGCTTACATAGTAGCGAGCTGCCTTAATCCACACACGTCCTGAGGGCCAGTGGTACAGTGTGCTGGGGGTCCAAAGTGCAGCTGCCGTGTCCCTCCTTTCCCTTCTTCCCGTAGGCCCTTCTCCTTAGCTGACCTCAATGACTACCAGACCCACTGTACAGTGATGAACTACAGAGAAGATGCAGTGTTGAAGAAAATAATGTACGATGAGTTTGTCATGTGAAAGGGGGGTCAGAGTCGTGCTCTATATGCGGTTGACTTGATGCTGGAGTGGAGGGACGGCAAAAGTGAGTGGGCAGGAGTGTGGCTGACATGTGTGCAGTTCACAAGAGTCATGTAGAGAAAAGAGTGCCATTTCAAGTTTGCGTCTTATGACAGTGATAGTGCTAAATTGAAAGCTGTATGCTGTACGTATCCATAATAATGTGTGTCAATGAGTGAGAAGAGCCTCCCTGGGAGACCTTTGCAGTTATTTTCCTTCACTAGTACTCACATCTCTAAAGTAGTTGCATAGGCATATGAACACTTTCTAATCTAAGGGGGCTAAACATACTCCAAAAGGGAAATTCCCAATAATTAGATTGTCTATTGCACAATCCTTAAAATGGCTTCCATGTCAAACCTCTGAATTAGTATCTTGAAGAGAACAGTAGGAATACTAGATATGAACAAAAGTGCTGCAGACTGTTTCCATGTTGTCCAGTGTTATGATTTAGTGCTTTATAGCCAAATCAAAGATCACAAAGGTGATACAGGTTTATAAATTATAAATCAATGGCCCAATGAGCACTTGTGTGAGCAGCGAAATTCTGAACTGGGTCTCAGGTGATCTTGTAGTACGTACATACAAACGTACATACGTATGTACATTCCGATGTACAGTATTCCCAGGTCTCTCTGTACTGTGTCTCACAATGCAGTGCCCAAAGTGGGTAATGAGCCACTTTCATTGCATGGAATGAACTACGTAAACACTCACTGTACTTACATTTGTATTTGCCTCCTGAAATACTTTCCCAATTTTGGTAGCATTTGCAGTGGTAGTAGTTTGTGTGAGCAGGTTAACACCTGTGTCGTTAAGCGCTGTATTTTGATCAACCTTTTGCACATTTGTATGTACGTACGTATGTACACACGTACATACATGTATCTGTGCCTTATTCTGAAAGCAGTCTGGGCTCATTCCTCCCTCGTGTGCAGCAGTTTACTGACATGTGTGTGGAGATACGTATATCTATGTATATACGTAAAAGTTGTGTAGGTGACTTTCATCTGCCTAGCCCTGTGTTAAAGCACAGGTTGTCGAGTTATGTAATCTTACGTACATTGTGCAGTTACATACCTGCACCGGCCATGCAGTCTGTAATAGGCTAGTCTGTGAAACTGTGAATGGCATGGTTACGTATTTACGTGGTCACTCACTGTTCAGTGCTGTCACTATGTACCAAGCCCACATCCTCACCTTTGTGTGGAGTGCAGTGGGGCGGATGATGGTGTGCTTGTGGTGATGTGCGCCTGGTCCTGGTTGGGGTGCTAGGACCCACTTGTGGAAGTGTGGTAGACCCACTGTTTTCGTCATCTGTAAAAAACACTTTCAACAGAGCTACACATGCCTGGTGCTGGGTGCTGCCGTTGTCTCCTCACCCAGGAACTGACCCTTCATCTTTTACCTCGGGGAGCTTTGCATTGTGGCAATGCATCTGGAAGTAGCTGAATTAGATGCTTAGGGCACCGCCAGCACGAGCAAGCAAGCGCTGGCCGGGCTTCACACTGTCCATCTCGCCCAGCTTAGTGCTGCCCCCCATGAACGGCTCCGCGCTGCCCACCATGAACGGCTCCGCGCTGCCCACCATGAATGGCTTCGTGCTGCTCTCCATAAGCAGCTCTGTGCTGCCCCTCAAAAGCTGCTCCACACTGTGATTCGCATCACCGTGCTGCCTTTGGTGACTGGCCACATGCTGTAGCCTCCGCTACCCTCCTGCAGCCTTCGCTGCCCTCCTCCATACTGCTCTTCACCAACATCAGGCAGCATAGCCTCCTCATCTTCCTTCTCCTCCTTTCCAACTGAGCTTCCATTATGTCAATTACCTAATCCATGGTTTTCAAGCAGCTGGCCGAAGAAAAGGTTTAATAGCGTGCAGCTGTCTGCTAAATACGATTATGTGTGCAGCCGGGCACTTTGTAATACAGGCTCCTGCCTTGCTCTCCTTATTGCATAGCACTGATATGAAGGGGTCCACTTTGTGTGCATTTGAGTGAAGGCTGCACTGGGCATTGCAGCTACATGTAGCATCATCATAGGCATTATTTTAGTGGTAAATCTCATGGCTATACATATGCAATAATAATGCTATATGCATCATCAGTTGTTGTATATACTAGCATTTGTAGCATGCCAAGTGTGAGACATACACAAGCATTGGCATTGATAGTGGTCTGTGTGGGAATGTTTACAGAGGTCAAGTTCAGATTAAGCCTGTGGGATAATGATGATATAATGATTATCAAGATAAGAAAGCTCATTCAGGATAATCCTTTCCTATAATGAACCACGATTAAGTGTGTACAGTGTACTCAGGCAGGTGTTAACCACAAGAATGTGCCAGCACAGCAAATTTCAAAGGTGACATGTAACATCTATATACCTATATAGGGGCAATCCATCCTGCACTGCCAGATAATGTAAGCATGTTCCGTCACTTACCAATGTTTTCGGTACGTGGCTGAAATTTAGTCTTTCTGTAGTGTGTTATGTAACTGTTACAAGATCACAGTGAACACCTGTTTTAAGGCTGTTTTGTTGTTGTGTGTTTTGTGCTATCATTGAGATATTATCTTTTATCTAGGTAAGTTTTGCCTTCTATATCGAGATAAATCTGTTTCCATTATCGCACAGGCTTAGTTCAGCTGTCCTTGCCTGTAAGCTAGTGGTATGGACATACATTTGCATCAATACATTGAAACTATACATAATTATATACGTATGACATGCAAACTATAGGAAAGTAACCAAAAAGGTCACAGGAAGGATTCTTTTGTACTGTGGTGTGCAGCAGAACATTGCTCTACCTTTTGTAGCAGAAAATGTGTTCCTATGCCAACTCAAAGGCAGCCATTTTTAAATGGAAGAGCTACAAGTAGGGTAAACCCTAGACTCTTCCAGTGTTACACGATATCACCTCGGTGGTCCATTCATATCACTCTTGGGCCTTTGGCCCTTAGGCAATATGACTGACCACTTTAATTGGTTGTATCTAGTTGTATCTAGTAACACCTCAGAACCTACACATAATCAATGTTTACAACAGTATACATTTCATTAGAAGTAAGAGTTACAATATTTTTACCTGCATCTATGCTATTCTGCATATTCTACTCTATTATAAATGTTAGGCTGGCCTCCAGTATCGTTACTGTCTTGGGGATTTCTTTCAGCGTAGGCTTCATCCCCTGTAAGTGCTCTAAGAATCCGAAAACTAACCATATGAAAGTGTTGCTGTAACTCCCCTCCTGCATTCCACAACAGCTTCCACCTGCAGGCATCAATGAATTGGCGAAATCCAGAGTCGTCGTAACGCACACTAGCGGTTTCAAGTCCGCATGTCTTTGTCCCTAAACACCCCGATATGTCAATTATGTACTCGTGTACTGGTGACTAGTTTACGTATACAACCAGGATATCTTTGTATGCACACAGTAACGGGACATTTAAATAATGTTGATCTATACAGGGCATTTACTACTCGCCCACCTCAGTGCCCTGACTGAAGCCCTCCCGAGTCCTCGTGCCCCTGTGACCTCAGTGGAATGCAACATCGGTGCCTGGCAGAAGGATTGGTGGTATTTACGTTGGTACCACCACTGCTTCCATGTCTCACAAGCCGTCGACTGTCTGAACATGTTTTCACCAAGATTGTGCATCATATCAGGGTGGAAATGATTTGATGTTTTCCACTGACTGCGGAGTCCCATTATTGAAAAGGTGACCAGGGATCAGAACACAGCGTTCAGTGTTGAGCACAATTTCTACCGACTGACCTACCAGCACTTATGGCCCTTGGAAGAGGGAGAGACGAAGACCAAATCTCTGCACCGTTGTTCCGACTCCATCCAGGCCACTACTCCCTCGCTGACCGTGATACAGACACCTTCATTACATCAAGAAATGTACAATGGGTCTGTCAGCCCATTTATTTGGCCATGGTTCAGGCGAGTGTGTGTGTTTGTGTGAATTCCCACCTGCCTCCCTTCTCCCTCCGACCATAGATACACTCAGACCTGCCTCCCTTCTCTCTCCAACCATGCATAGATACGCTCAGACCTGCCTCCCTTCCCCTTCCTACCTGCCTCCCTTCTCTCTCCGACCATAGATACGCTCAGACCTGCCTCCCTTCTCTCTCCAACAATGCATAGATACGCTCAGACCTGCCTCCCTTCCCCTTCCTACCTACCTCCCTTCCCCTTCCTACCTGCCTCCCTTCTCTCTCCGACCATAGATACGCTCAGACCTGCCTCCCTTCTCTCTCCGACCATGCATAGATACGCTCAGACCTGCCTCCCTTCCCCTTCCTACCTACCTCCCTTCCCCTTCCTACCTGCCTCCCTTCTTGTTTGTGGACACCTTGTCTCTTCAAAGTCATTCTGCAGCTAATCGAGTCACTGGCTTCCTCATGGGGGGCACACAAGCCGCCTGTATGTCTGAATGTGGAAGAGCAGTTCCGCAACAAATTGCTCTTCAGTTGCTGTTTAATTCAGTGGTGGTATGAGGGTGGGTTAGGAGTGGAGTTAAAATGGTACACAGGTATGGTACTGTCTGTGTGTTATCACTAGTGTATTTTGGGGTACAGTGCACTGAAGAGGCTCAATTAGGATGAAACAGTGCTTACTGGCTTACTGTCTGCAGCTCCCTGCCTGTGTGTGTGCGTGCAGGCGTGCGTGCGTGCGTGCGTGGATGTGCGTGTGCATCCGTGCATGTGTGTGCCTGCGTCCTGCCTCCCTCCTTCCTCTACCTGCCTCCCTTCACCCTGTCTTTATTGACACCTTGCAACTTCAAAGGTTAGCTTTTTTGACACCTTGTAGCTTCAAGGTCATACTGCAGCTGAGTCATTGGCTTCCTCATGGGGGGTAGACAAGCAGCTTGTATGTCCGGATGTGGAAGAATTGTTGTGCAACAAATTGCTGTTCAACTGCTGTTTCCAGAGTCCTAGCGTAGGCTTCCACAAAGCACGCCATTCTCCTCCTGCATGAGTCTCTAGCTAGCCACTAGCTGTAAATGCTCTAAATGGTGATTGCACCATAGATACTCCACACTAGCTTAGTGTAGGGTTACTATGGTTGCACATGCAGCGACTAACCAACCTATTGTTCTGGCGGAAATGCCCTGAAATGAGTCCAACTAAACTCACATAATCCACTATAAATAATATTCTTATACGTACTACAAAGAACAGACTCAAACACAACACAAAAACCAGGTTGAAGTCAATTAAAGACCTATCACTAATGTAACAAGCAACAGCACTGCCACAACAGTGCTGCTGCATTTCCTGGGGGTGGTGGATGGGGAGGTGGGGGTAGGAGAGGAGGTGGGCCAGGGAGTAGAGGAGGTGGGCCAGGGAGTAGAGGAGGTGGGCCAGGGAGTAGAGGAGGTGGGCCAGGAAGTAGAGGAGGTGGACCTTTGAGTACATGAGGTGGGCCAGGGATTACAGGACGTGGACCAGGGAGTAGAGGAGGTGGGCACCTCACACTTTTTCTCCTGCATCTTATCTCGGATGTATGCTAGTATAACTGGGAAGCGAGGGTCCTTGCTACTGTCTGTGCAGCAGGCCCTTGCATTTGTTACGCACTGTCGGGCTGTCACCAGCCCACCGCAGTTCTCAGTGCGACTGGGCTGTATACACATCATTGCTGTATTTACAGCCTCTTGTTTGCAGGAGGCAGCTGCATCTGGAGGGGGAAGAGACAGGAAAAGGAGGGATGACTATATAGCCGTATAGAAATCACAGGGAACAGGTATTCCTAGCTCGGTTCACACATACGAGCACACGCACACACACACAACACTGGCCAATGGCTTCTAATAAGCTAGCATGCCTGGTTGGTGCACCTGCAAGCAGGAGGAGGGGAAGGAATAGGTGATGTCCACGGAGAACTTGATGCATCTTGTTAGCTTGGTGACAGGCAGTGTTCCAAGCTTAAATACAGGAGCCTGCTTTGGTGCTGTCAAATCATAATTATGTGTCTCATGAATACCATCATCTATATCTATTAGGGTGGTAGAAAATATCCCACACTGTTACCTACAATCTGCAAATAGAGCTGGATAGAGATGGTGCTGGTTGTCTTGCCAAACTACAGGTCACAAATTCAGCAGGGCAAGCTGCTGAAGTCATAGCCTAGCTATTGTTTCAATGGTAGTGACCATGGCACCCTGTAGACAGTGATAGAGGAGCACATTCCAATCGCTGTATGTGCCCAGTTGTAGTTATCCGAATATGTATACTAACTTGCACTATATATATTTTATATACTTAATAGACAAATATAAGACGAACAGGAAAGGAGACGACAGATTCCGATGTTGCAGACTTAGAATATACTTCTTAGGTCACACCCAACGGTTTTTCAAAAAGCCACCACTTTAATAAAAGATAATCCATCATTACTAACCTTAATACATAGCTCACATTGTCACAGTCAGTACTTAGTTGTTCCCCTAACACCCACTTTCGTTTACTAGCTGCACGCAGGTTCAGTCTGGGGCCTCAGGAACATTTGGGAGACCTACCAGATATGATGCTGTGCTAATGTGTAAACCTACACAAACACATCATTATTATTATACCCATGAATTGGTAAGGTATCAACAGAGCATTTATCTAGAATGTGTCAGATACATTGCCTAATTTTTGATGAGATTAGCTTCGGTTTACGCCCGATATTCACACACGTCTGCCACTAGTGCACATGCACACGCATCTATGAGGGGAGTGAATGTGGTTGCAAGTGGAGTGAAGTGGAGAATGAATTCTAGTCCTGGACAGTGAAGCTGTCCCTGCGATTCTTGCTATTGTTTGGTGAGGAGCAGAAGACAATGAATTTATATAGAGCGTCCTACATGAGGTACTGTAGATCAAGAGTGAATGTACTTTAGTACCTGATCTCTGATAGGCTTACTGTACATAGAGGGTGGCAGGTCATGGCTCCCATAGCAATCACATACTGGTGAGTGAAGCTCTTGCTGATTAGTGTGAGTTGTAGGTTGTAATTACTGCAAATTATAAAGCAAGAACATACATCTTTATTGTTATTGTGCAAAAAGTTATGTCTTATGCATGCGCATCTCAATCTATCAGGTGTCAATGTACACATGTATATGTAAGTGCATATTCTTCACATACTACTTTCAAACAAAATGCTGTACTCATTTACACGTACATATATATATACCACACATTTGTGTATTTGTCAGGCCAGTGGGTTGGACCTACTGGTGTTGGGCTGGCTGATCGAAGGCATCATGACTCATAAGGGGAACTTCAAAGGAGCTGGTATTAAAGGACCAGAAGTCAGATAAACAGTCATTTAATTTGCTGTGCTATATAGCTGCGAACTTACAGTTGAATACTTAGAGGGTTGGTGTCCAGTTGACGCGATATGCTAGTTGACGTTAAGATGAAGCCCATGGAGTACTTTGCAAACAGCATTTCCTGTGCAGCTAGTAGCAAACCATGTCAGACACAAGCTGCCACAGCTAAGCACGGTCACCACTTCATCTTGGGGCCTGCATGAGATTCACAAAGTGTTTCTTACATTTTCCTGCAATTCAGTATTTCCATTTCCCCGCCCTATACCCTTCTGTCCACGAACCCTGTCAGGGGGTTCAAGTACTCTCAAGAAATCCAACTCGCCTCCCAATTTACGTACAGTAGCAGCCAACACCACTCTCTGCACCAATCATGTACAGTGCGCACAGCGGGACCAGTTATTCTTACCCCACCACGATGACGACCTTCCTCTCTCTCCTGTGTCTCTGCACAGTGGGGCAATTGCCGTCTCGACGTTTCCCTCTCCCTGCGAGTGTCCCCAGCCTTGAAACAGGCTCAGACGGTCTAGGGTCGCATGCACCTGCCCAAAGTGCATCAGCGGCATGAACACAGTCAAGAATGGCGACAACACTCTGAGGAAGAAGCAGCATGATTACCAATCCAAATTGTGCCAAGGTTTTTGGCAAATTCTCTAACCTGAGAGCCCATTTATGCAGGCACACTGGTGAAAGGCCATTTGTTTGCAGCTGGATTTTCTGTGGCAAGTGCTTTATTCACTTTGACTAGCTGAAAATGCACAGAATGACACACACTTGAGAAAAGCATTTTGGTGCATGTAATGTCCAAAGAGGTTCATATATATGGATCAATCACTTTAAGAGACATCAGATAACTCATGACAGAGAGTAAGACAAGATATATAGCTGTTTAATGCAGTGTGACATTGGCCGTTTGCCTATTTCATTTACTCAATCTTCCTCAGTGGTGTGTCTTCAGTTCTCGTGTCATTATTCATTCATGTCCTTCATAGCTGCTTGCTCACCACCTACCACCCACCTA